>JAXQQM020086142.1:0-280432 GCA_034641835.2 Pinus albicaulis
AAATTATAGTCAAACAAAGCCAATGAGTCAATATCATGTCACTATGATATGGTAACCAGGAAGAGTGTGCTTCCACAAATAATTCATGTCATAATTGGTGTGGGCTACTACATAGATTACAAGTAACTGAAACACGATTCAATGAGAATACAACCAATAAATTAGAAAGTGTGCCCTTTTTATTGGAATGTGAGTCCGATAAGATAATGCGACCTTTGAAATAGAATATGAGCCTTGTAATAGAATGTGAGCCTCTAATATGAAAACATAGAAGAATTGTTTACCATGAACACCACAAAAAGATTGATTGTTGTACGGACCATGGATCGATTTATTTCCAAATGAACAACTCAAACTTCACTCACTTTATTGATCTCAAATGGAAGAAGACCAACTTCAATTTATAGTGCCTGAGCCTATGAAGGGACATGTCCCTTGGAGAAGGATTACTTTGTAATTTTGAAAGTACCAAATTTAAATTTTCATTTAAATATGATTTCTCTAATAAATGTTTGGCAAACCAAACATTCCGCTAGAAATTTTTCAATATCATATTTGGGGCCATCTCATAAAAAAAATTCTTCACCCTGTGGTAAGTTTTTAAAATTCTTGAGTGTCCTCCTAAGGGAGAAGTGTACAATTCCAAAAGAATGTTTTGTTTTAGTTGGGAATTCTTACAAAGATATAAGTGATATTTTTACCATAAGGAATCATTTTTTAATTGAGCTGAAATATGAATGTTAAATTTTTACAATAATTTTGTTGGACATTGGGTTCAACGCTCCCCGTGTGTTTCGCGACATGCGCTAACCGCCTCTCGTGGATCCTAACTCTGGTGATTGCAGCAGAGACTTACACCTGCGGGTTTTGGTCTAACAGCAATCGTGATTTCAACAAGTGGTATCAAAGAGACACATCTCGAGTTCGAAACTCACCTGGCTCACGTTGGGGGGAAGATTGTTGAACATTGGGTTCAACGCTCCCCATGTGTTTCACGACATGGACTAACCGCCTCTTGCTGGACTAACAGCTAGCTTTTCTCACTAGCACTGCTCACTGGAAGGAAGTCAAGCAATGCAATCAGCACACTGGAATGAAGGAAAGCAACCCTCTCCCTCTCCCTCCCCTCCCCCTCCTCCTCCTCCTCCCCATCCCTCCTCCTCTCTCTCCCTCCCTCTCCTCCACCTCGCTCTCTCCTCTTCCCACTCCCACAGATAATTCATGTCATAATTCGAGCCAGCTACTACACAGATTACAAGTAACTGAAACACGATTCAATGAGAATACAACCAATAAATTAGAATGTGTGCCCTTTGTATTGGAATGTGAGTCCTATAAGATAATGCAACCTTTGAAATAGAATATGAGCCTTGTAATAGAATGTGAGCCTCTAATATGAAAACATAGAAGAATTGTTTACCATGAACACGACAAAAAGATTGATTGTTGTACGGACCATGGATCGATTTATTTCCATATGAACCACTCAAACTTCACTGACTTTATTGATCTCGAATAGAAGAAGACCAACTTCAATTTATAGTGCCTGAGCCTATGAAGGGACACGTCCCTTGGAGAAGGATTACTTTGTAATTTTGAAAGTACCAAATTTAAATTTTCATTTAAATATGCTTTCTCTAATAAATGTTTGGCAAACCAAACATTCTGCTAAAAATTTTTGAATATCAGATTTAGGGCCATCTCAAAAAAAAAAATTCTTCACCCTGTGGTAAGTTTTTAAAATTCTTGAGTGTCCTCCTAAGGGAGAAGTGTACAATTCCAAAAGAATATTTTGTTTTAGTTGGTAATTCTTACAAATATATAAGTGATCTTTGTACCATAAGGAATATTTTTTTAATTGAGCTGAAATATGAATGTTAAATGTTTACAATCATTTTGTTGGACATTGGGTTCAACACTCCGCATTTGCTTCGCGACATGGGCTAACCGCCTCTCGTGGATCCTAACTCTGGTGATTGTACCAGAGACTAACACCTACGGGTTATGGTCTAACATCAATCGTGATTTCAACAAGTGGTATCAGAGAGACAAGTCTCGAGTTTGAAACTCACCTGGCTCACATTGGGGGGGGAGATTGTTGAACGTTCCCCATATGTTTCACGACATGGACTAACCGCCTCTCGTTGGACTAACAGCTAGCTTTTCTCACTAGCACTACTCACTGGAAGGAAGTCAAGAAATGTAATCATCACACTGGAAGGAAGGCAAGAAAACCTCTCCCTCTCCCTCCCCTCCCTCTTCCTCCCCTCCCCCTCCTCCTCCCCATCCCTCCCTCTCCTCCACCTCCCTCTCTCCCCATCCCCATCCCCCTCCTCCCCTACCTCTCCATCTCCCTCTCCCTCCGCTCCCTCTTCCTCCCCTCCGCCTCCTCCTCCCCCTCACTCCTCCTCTCTCTCGCTCCCTCTCCTTCGCCTCCCTCTCTCCCCCTCCCGCTCCACCTCCTCCCCTACCTCTCCCTCTCCCCCTCTCTCCCCTCTCCCCCTACCTCTCCCTCCCCCTCCCTCCCCCTCTCACCTTCCTCCTCCTCCTCCCTCTCACTCGCTGCCCACTCCTCCTCCCTTTCTGCCCTCTCTCCTTACCACCCCCCTCTCTCTCTCTTTCTCCTCCTCCCCCCGCCCTCTCTCTCTCTCTCTCTCTCTCTCTCTTTCTCCTTCACCTCCCTCTCTTCCCATCCCCCTCCACCTCCCTCCCTCCCCCTCGCTCTCCCTCCCGCTCTCACCTTCCTCCTCCTCCCTCTCAGTCGGTGTCCATCTCCCTCTCCCTCCCGTCCCCCTCCACCTCTCCCTCTCTATCCCTCCCTCTCCTCTGCCTCCCTCTCTTCCCCCTCCCTCTCTCCCTCTCCCCATCCACCTCCTCCCCTACCGCTCCCTCTCCCTCTCTCCCCCCTCCCTCTCCCTCTCCCTCTCCCTCCCACATTCCTCCTCCTTCTCCTCCCTCTCACTCATTTCCCCCTCCTCCTCCCCTTCTCTCTCTCCCCTCTCCCCCTGCCCCTCCCCCTCTCTTCCCCCTCCCTCTCCCTCTACCTCTCACCTTCCTCCCCCTCCTCCCTCTCACTCGCTGCCCCCTCCTCCTCCCACTCTCACCCCCTCCCTCTCCCTCCCACTCTCACCTTCCTCCTCCTTCCTCTCACTCGGTGTCCCCTCCCCCTCTCCCTCCCCCTCCCTCCTCCTCTCTCTCCCTCCCTCTCCTTTGCCTCCCTCTCTCCCCCTCCCCATCCACCTCCACCTCCTCCCCCCACCCCCCTCTACCTCCACCTCCTCCCCTACCTCACCCCCCTCCCTCTCCCTCTCTCCTCGCTCCCTCTCCCTCTCCCTCTCACCTTCCTCCTCCTCCTCCTCCTCCTCCCCTTCTCTCTCTCCCCTCTCTCGCTCCCTCTCACCTTCCCCCACCTCCTCCTCCCTCCCCCTTCGCCCCCCCTCCCTCTCTCCCTTCCCCCCCTCGCCCACCCCCCCTCTCTCTCTTTCTCCTCCTCCCCTTCCCTCTCTCCCACCTCCCCCTCTGCCCCCCTCCCCCCCTCTCTCTCTTTCTCTTTCTCCTCCTCCCCCCCCCCTCTCTCTCTCTCTCTCTCTATCCTCACTTCCCATCTCTCTACCTTTTTTCCCTCTCACTTCCTCTCATACTATCCTTACTTACCTTGCTTAATATGTCTTTCAAAAATTCATCTCAAGCTCTTTCTCCTCTGCCTCCCTCTCTCCCCCCTGCTCCTCCCTCTCCCTCTCACCTCCTTCCTCCTCCTCCTCCTTCTCACTCGCTTCCCCCTCCTCCTCCCCTTCCCTCTCCCCCTCGCCCCCCCCCTCTCTCTCTCTCTCTCTTTCTCCTCCTCCCCCCCTCTCTCTCTCTCTCTCTCTCCTCACTGCCCATCTCTCTACCTTTGCCCCTCTCACTTCCTCTCCTACTATCCTTACTTACCTTGCTTAATATGTCTTTCAAAAATTCCATCTCAAGCTCTATCTCTTTGCCCCTTACTCCCTCTTTTTATCCATCTTCCCCTCTGTCTTTGACATCTCTTTCTCGCTCTACCAGTCTCTCTTTTTACCTCTCTCTCCCACTAGAGCTATCCTTTTCTACATCTCTCACCCTATCACTCATCTCCTTCTCTCCCTCAATCTCTCACACATGTAGACCAACTTACTCACTCTCTCCTTTGGTCTCCCTCTTCCTATCTCTTCCCCACTTTCCCATTCTTACTATCTACCCACATTTCCCTCTTCACATTTATCTTCTTTCATCTGATTATCACTCATCTCCTTCTCTCCCTCTCTCTCACACACATGTACACCCACTAACTCACTCTCTCCTCTTGTCTTCCTCTTCCTATCTCTTCCCCACTTTCCCATCCTCACTATTTACCCACATTCCCATCTTCATGTTTATCTTCTTTCATCTTTCTCTCTACCTCTTTGCTCTAAAATACACTAAAATATTAAAAGCTTTACTTTAATAAAATTCATATGAAAAAATACACTAAAATATTGAAAGCTAATATGTATAATATATAAGAAAGTACAAACAAATTTACATAAAAATCAAATCAAATTAAAATTGAAATTTTCAATCAAAATATACTATTTTTCATAATCATTTTCTGTCTACTAACTACTATTGAATAAAATTTAATTTTCTTTTTAAATCTGAAAATATAGTATATATCTCAAATATATTTCTAAAAAATAAAAACCAAAAAATACATCTACTTCATATTCAAAACAATTCAATGAAATTTCCTCAAAATAATGTTTCTCCCCAATCTAATAAATACAAATGCACAAAATATCATTTAAATATATCACTAATAAATATTATTTACAATTTCATTTAATTGTGACTAAAAAAATAACAATACTTATGAAAAGCCAAATTACAAATTACAAACAAAAACAAATATCTTGAAACCATGTTGTTTCTTCCTCTAATAAAATAACACTTTCTTAAGGTCACTTTCTTGATGGTTAAAAAAAATACAATGCAATTTTATCATCCAGCCTCCAATAAATATAAAATATTTATGTATATCTCATTACTGACCTTTGAAATATAACAATATATGTATAAATAACCATTGTTATTTGGAGATTGAAATGGATCAACAAAATTCTCAATAAGCTGAAGAAAACGTAAACGAAGGAAAGAATCAGCATACAAGGTTATTGTCCCCGAACCAGAAGCCATGGAGCTTTTATCCTTTTACTTAGGAAGGCGTTCGGTGTTGATTATTTGAATTGTTTCTACAATAACAATTAACAACTTATAAAAATGATAGTGGTGCGGTCTTGGTTTTATTTTTTATTAATCAGTTTCGACTTTTGAATGCTTGTTTCACCCATAAGTTGCCTCAATACGGGGACATGCTCATCATCTCCAGGCTCTCCATGGAATATAAGGTTTTCATCAAAAAATTAAAATAAAGCCTGAACTTCTTAAGAGAGAATATCATGTCAAGTAGTCGCGAATGTGGAATATTGTTGGGAAAGGTGATTTAAAATTTGGTTAGGAGAGAGGGAAGCTTACTTAGGATTTCGTTAAGAATCCAAGTAGAAAACAGTGAAAAAACATTCAAGAGGGAGAATTCAACAAAGAAAGATGGTTTTAATTTATTTTCGTAACTTGGTTTCCGGAATAGCTTACCTAATTTTTGATTGAAAATACAACATAAATTATTTAGAAACTAGAGTAGAGCTCAGTGTAAATTATATGAGAAATACCTCGAATAAGTATCCTTCATAGTTGAGTATTAACATTATGGTAGTCCAACGTTTCCACTGGAGCTCCTCAGCAATCTTTTCTAAGCCTGCACGCGCACAAAAAAATATACCCAAAACAAGGAGTGCATGTGGGATATGCAAAATAAACAGTATGTACAATAACCTTGGCTATAGGGAGTAAGAAGGCCAACCACCCATCTCCCAGAGAGAAGCAAATCTAAACAATAGAAAAAAGAAAATAAAAGAAAAGCCCACAAATATACTACGAGCAAGAACTGAGAAATAACGATGGATATTGCTAAAGCATTCACAGACTAAGAAAAAAGAAGAAGAAATAAAAAACGAAAAGGGAAAAATCAACAAGGTGCACTGCATCAGCACAAAATCAACAACCCACCGCCCTCTATGCCGTGCTCTGTAGCAGTCTATTGTTCTCTGCTTAGCAACCCACCGCCCTCTATGTCATTCTCTTTGGCATTCTAATATGCTCTCCTCAGCCCAACCGAACACAACATCCCACCATCCTCTATGCACTGCTGTGTAGCGGAATTCTGCTCAGTTTGAATGCAGAAGCGATTAGCAGTATACAAAATTGATGAAGATAAATACATATCTATTTTCATGAATAGAGATAATACATATGTATATATACCATTAATGGAATCGGAGCTTGATGACATAACTCCGATGCCGAGCTCGATCACCTGGACGAAATGAACCACCATGCTTCCAATTTACAGAAATTTCCTTTGAATTGCTTCGACATGCATGGTGAAGATTGTGAGGATTCTATGTACTCCATTCGCATTGGTGTTACAAAGGCTATGCATTCTCCTTCTCGATTGCAAGAGATTAACCATCAGCTGTAACTCAGATGTGCACCTGTATATGGGCTTGCTTGCGTCTCTGGATGAATGGAAAACATCAATCCTTATCCATTTCTTCATGTCCTCAACGACTATGCTTTTCTCAATTGACTTTCTCAAACCACACCATAATCGTTTTAATGTCCATTCATTTATTCTTGCCCACAACGGCTATTGTTTTTTAAATTCGCTCTTTCCCTCCCAAACTACATCATAGCCGTTTTAATACACCTGCCATCCCAGACTCCGCTGGTGCCCACACTGCTGACCTGGTCGATGGTCATTTTCAAGTTAGAAGTGGCGTTGCCACGTGACGTGGCATTGACTTCAAATTTGGTAAGGCGCGTTAACCACCATTCATTTGATGTTAAAATTTAAATTATAAAATCTGCGATGATATGCTAGTCTGTTGTAAAATTCATTAATTAAATTAGATATTTTGCGAATAAAATTTATTAACCATCAATTTAATGTTAAAATAGAAAAATTTCTTAACCATCCATTGGATATTAACTATTTTGCACGCGTTAGTTATTGAAAATGAAGGATGTAACTAGTGTTGTAGCACATTGATTTTAGTCTTTATATTAAATATATTAATCACTTGTGTCTATAATAAAGGTATTTTGTATTATTTAACATGGAATATAGAAGAATAAATATAATTATGTTTTTTTAAGATATAAAGATATTTAATATAATATAATAATGGTTGATAATTTTGATTTTTATAATCTAAGTGACTAATTTTATATAGATCAAAAAACTGGATTTTTTTTAATTTTTGAAATTTATTATTATTGAAATTTACATATAAATTACATTAAAAAAATTACATAGTTTAATATACGTTATTCATATCATTATTGATTTCAAATATATTCATATATCTGTTTTTAAATAATTATTATTTATTAGACATGAATGTATTAGAGTAGAGATGTTTATACGCTAATGAAAAGTTGTATCTAATATAACTATTATTATTATTATAAGTTTGGCAGTACTATAAAATCATTAATTTACTTTACAATTTTTTACGACCATAACAATGATTATGTAAAAATATCTATGAAATTAAATGATTATGTAAAGATATCTAGAAAAGTAAAGTGAATCTGAGCTATAAAACATGACTAGGAGTTTCAACTATTGTCTAACTCTCATAAGTAATCTAAATTGGTAATTGGAGCAACCAGTTAGAATCCAATCAAAATGATATTCTAACATGCTATCATTTTTTAACTTTTTATCTTTTTCAGGAATACATTATCCAATCAAGAAAACTTTTTATCCTTTTCAGGAAGAAATGATCTAATTAAGAAATTAGAAAATAACACTTAGAGTAGATTTTCAAAAGCATATTGTTTAAAAAAATAAAAAATAGTCTATATCTAACGATTTTTTTTGAAAAAAATTGATTTATAATAAACAATTTATTTATCAAATATTCAAAGTGAAATAAATGTTAAAGTTAGTCATATATATATCAAGTTATTAATATTGTATTTGTATATTTTTATAAGGTGTATTTTTCATTCCCATACTCTCTTCGGGTCATCTTCATGTTGATTGCATATTTTATGCATTCAATAGACATGATGAAAATTAAATACCAACTAGATATCCAAATTTACACTAGATATAAGTAGTTTCCAAATATTTCACAACCCGCCCTTCCTCTTTATGATGACCTAATGTTCATCGAAATAATATTTGATGTAAATTGAATCCAAGAGACACGTAGTTTTATTCCTTTCCCAATAGTTTCATCACATGAACATACAGAATGGGTTCCCCTTGTAAAAATAGGATATGAGGAGGGAAAGATAATAAGTAATTAGAGAGCCTCCATCTTTCAAACATGTGCAAGCTTAATCCCATATATGTTCCACATGTTTCTCATGGATAACACTTGTATGTAAGACATGACTCATAGATGGACATGTCTCACAACAATTGTAACCTCATGATCAAGGTTTGTGTTTTAATTTATTTGAAGAGAATTTCATGAGTGGAACTTTCCATCCCAACTATGAAGAAAAAGATTCTCCTATTCATCCTAAATCTTTCTATGCTTCCAATAAAAAACACATACACACTTCTCTTCCATAAACTAACCCAATCAAGCTTTTTCTATGCTCGAGGGAAATAGGGAAACTTTTCATTGGTTCTCATTGACTTCCATAAATTATTTGTTTGGTTACAAATCTCGTCAAAATTCATTTGTGTTGCACAATGGATGAAATGAATGAATTATTGATCTATTTTAATGGAGTATTGAGGAAACATATAAGCTACACTTATGGAATAAATTGAAAACGCCAAAGTGTGATGCAATAATGTACATTAATTTTCAAATGGTAATGAGAAAACGGAAACAACATGAAACAAAACAATGATTTTCAGAGTTATGTAAATACGAGTAATATAATCACTTGGTGTATAATTGATAAATAGTGACTCAACTATTTATTTTTTAGGTCTATATTATTATTTTCTATTGATAATTGAATTTTTAAAAATTCACCCCATAACATATTCAATTATTAGCAATTTTGTAGAAAGAACAATAAATTCAACATTACAACGAAACATAAACGAACATTAGAAGAAAAGCATGCACAAAAGAGACATCAATATTTTTGTCAGAACCTCAGCAAAACCCTACAAAGGGGAAAACCCATCCAAATTATTCTTCTATTGGATATTCATTAATTTTTTAGTTGAGACACAAAGCACATCCATGTGAGATGCATTTAAGTTGTGTTTTCGAAGCATTGCAATTGGTGTCTTGACTCTTGGTACCGAAACTCAGCCGAAACAACGGAAACACCACCAAAAGCGCCCCTTCGAAAAGCTGTAACATTTGGGTGGAGTTTCACGATTTGGGAATTCCAATAGGCGTCGTTGATAGGTTTCTATGGAGTTTCATCCTAATTCTGCCCCATTTTCGACTAATTTTGACCCATTTCCATGACTTTTTTCCTTTTGCGGGCTCACTCAAGCACCGAAGAAGGTTGTGGGGCCCTTCTATGGCCAAAATAGATTCAATATAACACTAAATTTCACGTGTAATAACTCCACACTAATCTATCATCGATCACGCTCACAGTTACGCTTAAAAATTAACTTGTTCTAATTTTGTTAATGAAGATGGCGATTAAGGATTATAATATATGTAATTGTAATTGTCATTACCATATGTTATACTCCATTTTCAGCATATAACCATGTATAAAAGATAATTTTAGATTTAAAGCCTCATGTGTATAGGTTAATATTATAATTTTGGATGTACAACCTCCTTTATAAATGATAATATTGGATTTCAAATGATTTAATGATTTATGAGAGTTAACATAGACCGGGTTTTACATGTCTCATTATTTTTTTCTTGCAAGTTGTGTTTTAACTTATTTTTAAAAAAATTATATATAGTTGGGCGGTCACGTTTCCAACCCTACCCATTTCATAAACTTCCAAAGGTTTCAGCGCTTCATGCAACTTAGCATATAACATATCAGGTCTTTTAGGGCCTAGCAAAGTTAGTTCACAATGACATTTGTAAATTGAACAATTTCATATCTAGAGAGTTATTTCCATATCATTGTATTTTGTCATCATCATTGTTATAAAATTTGGTCATTCTCTCATTGTAATATAGATCAACATTGTCATTAAGGTCACCAATTTTTTTTCCTATATACTTTCACCTTATCATTGTATTGTTTGGAGACTCATTGTCCTTGCACCAAGGTTACTGTCATGAATAAGGTTATTATCATGACATGGCTATTTTCACAGTCTCTATCATAGTTTCCCAATCATTATTAAACATGCCTCTAACACATGGATCACTGAATTACTATTTAATAGAGGAAGTGATATCATATAAGAGAAAGATCACGAATAATGACACATTAAAATAACCCTAAATGGTTAGGGTCATTTCCTTCATGGTATAAAAATTATCACTTTAATATCTAATATTTACTACCATATCAAAATTAAAAATGAATCTCTGAGTCATTACACATATCTAGATCATTGTTATGTTCCATACGATTATTCTATCATACTTTCGGCCTTTCCATATCAATATAATGTTCAACATAACAAAGTCATATATAAGAGTCTCACTATAGTTTATATCATAGCATATATGTCAACAGGTGACTGTTCACAAAGTATAGTGTAAGCTTATGACATATACACTTTACCGTGCTATATTGAAAAATGATGCTACTACAAGGACCATGATTCCACTAATAAATGCTCAACCATGATGCCACAACACATATTTTTTATGACAATGTGTGTTATGGATAATAGTTGATACGACCCTTTAGAAAATGGTTCATTGTAATTAGCTATCTTGTGTACCACAATTCCTATAAACTAAAATTATTATGAAATTAAGGAGCTACGGATTTCTCAATCACACGATTATGATTTCGATTCATATTCTTGACCTCTGATGCTATAGTGATGTGATTCTCCAAAGTCATGCATGGGATACTAAATTATAGTCAAACAATGCCAATGAGTCAATATCATGTCACTATGATATGGTAACCACAAAGAGTGTGCTTCCACAGATAGTTCAAGTCATAGCTGGAGCAAGTTACTACACAGATTAGCAATAACTGAAACACGATTCAATGCGAATACAACCAATAAATTAGAATGGGTGCCATTTGTATTGGAATGTGAGTCCTATAAGATAATGCGACCTTTGAAATAGAATATGAGCCTTGTAATATAATGTGAGCCTCTAATATGAAAACATAGAAGAATTTTTTACCATGAACACCACAAAAATATTGATTGTTGTACAGACCATGGATCAATTTATTTCCATATGAACCACTCAAACTTCATTGACTTTATTGATCTCAAATAGAAGAAGACCAACTTAAATTTATAGTGCCTGAGCCTATGAAGGGACACATCCCTTGGAGAAGGATTACTTTGTAATTTTGAAAGTACCAAATTTAAATTTTCATTTAAATATGCTTTCTCTAATAAATTTTTTGCAAACCAAACATTCCGCTAAAAATTTTTGAATATCAGATTTAGGGCCATCTCAAAAAAAAAATTCTTCACCCTGTGGTAAGTTTTTAAAATTCTTGAGTGTCCTCCTAAGGGAGAAGTGTACAATTCCAAAAGAATATTTTGTTTTAGTTGGTAATTCTTACAAATATATAAGTGATCTTTGTACCATAAGGAATATTTTTTTAATTGAGCTGAAATATGAATGTTAAATGTTTACAATCATTTTGTTGGACATTGGGTTCAACACTCCGCATTTGCTTCGCGACATGGGCTAACCGCCTCTCGTGGATCCTAACTCTGGTGATTGTACCAGAGACTAACACCTACGGGTTATGGTCTAACATCAATCGTGATTTCAACAAGTGGTATCAGAGAGACAAGTCTCGAGTTTGAAACTCACCTGGCTCACATTGGGGGGGGAGATTGTTGAACGTTCCCCATATGTTTCACGACATGGACTAACCGCCTCTCGTTGGACTAACAGCTAGCTTTTCTCACTAGCACCGCTCACTGGAAGGAAGGCAAGAAACGCAATCAACACACAGGAAGGAAGGCCAGCAACCCTCTCCCTCTCCCTCCGCTCCCTCTTCCTCCCCTCCCCCTCCTCCTCCCCATCCCTCCTCCCTCTCCTCCACCTCCCTCTCTCCCCATCCCGCTCCCCCTACTCCCCTACCTCTCCCTCTCCGTCTCCCTCCCCTCCCTCTTCCTCCCCTCCGCCTCCTCCTCCCCCTCACTCCTCCTCTCTCTCGCTCCCTCTCCTTCGCCTCCCTCTCTCCCCCTCCCGCTCCACCGCCTCCCCTACCTCTCCCTCTCCCCCTCTCTCCCCTCTCCCCCTACCTCTCCCTCCCCCTCCCTCCCCCTCTCACCTTCCTCCTCCTCCTCCCTCTCACTCGCTGCCCACTCCTCCTCCCTTTCTGCCCTCTCTCCTTACCACCCCCCTCTCTCTCTCTTTCTCCTCCTCCCCCCGCCCTCTCTCTCTCTCTCTCTCTCTCTCTCTTTCTCCTTCACCTCCCTCTCTTCCCATCCCCCTCCACCTCCCTCCCTCCCCCTCGCTCTCCCTCCCGCTCTCACCTTCCTCCTCCTCCCTCTCAGTCGGTGTCCATCTCCCTCTCCCTCCCGTCCCCCTCCACCTCTCCCTCTCTATCCCTCCCTCTCCTCTGCCTCCCTCTCTTCCCCCTCCCTCTCTCCCTCTCCCCATCCACCTCCTCCCCTACCGCTCCCTCTCCCTCTCTCCCCCCTCCCTCTCCCTCTCCCTCTCCCTCCCACATTCCTCCTCCTTCTCCTCCCTCTCACTCATTTCCCCCTCCTCCTCCCCTTCTCTCTCTCCCCTCTCCCCCTGCCCCTCCCCCTCTCTTCCCCCTCCCTCTCCCTCTACCTCTCACCTTCCTCCCCCTCCTCCCTCTCACTCGCTGCCCCCTCCTCCTCCCACTCTCACCCCCTCCCTCTCCCTCCCACTCTCACCTTCCTCCTCCTTCCTCTCACTCGGTGTCCCCTCCCTCCCCCTCATCCTCCCCCTCCCTCCTTCTCTCTCTCCCTCCCTCTCCTCTGCCTCCCTCTCTCCCCCCCCCCTCCACCTCCACCTCCTCCCCCTCCCACTCCACCTCCAACTCCTCCCCTACCTCTCCCCCCTCCCTCTCCCTCTCTCCTCGCTCCCTCTCCCTCTCCCTCTCACCTTCCTCCTCCTCCTCCTCCTCCTCCCCTTCTCTCTCTCCCCTCTCTCGCTCCCTCTCACCTTCCCCCACCTCCTCCTCCCTCCCCCTTCGCCCCCCCTCCCTCTCTCCCTCCCCCCCTCGCCCACCCCCCCTCTCTCTCTTTCTCCTCCTCCCCTTCCCTCTCTCCCACCTCCCCCTCTGCCCCCCTCCCCCCCTCTCTCTCTTTCTCTTTCTCCTCCTCCCCCCCCCCTCTCTCTTTCTCTCTCTCTATCCTCACTTCCCATCTCTCTACCTTTTTTCCCTCTCACTTCCTCTCATACTATCCTTACTTACCTTGCTTAATATGTCTTTCAAAAATTCATCTCAAGCTCTTTCTCCTCTGCCTCCCTCTCTCCCCCCTGCTCCTCCCTCTCCCTCTCACCTCCCTCCTCCTCCTCCTCCTTCTCACTCGCTTCCCCCTCCTCCTCCCCTTCCCTCTCCCCCTCGCCCCCCCCCTCTCTCTCTCTCTCTCTTTCTCCTCCTCCCCCCCTCTCTCTCTCTCTCTCTCTCCTCACTGCCCATCTCTCTAACTTTGCCCCTCTCACTTCCTCTCCTACTATCCTTACTTACCTTGCTTAATATGTCTTTCAAAAATTCCATCTCAAGCTCTATCTCTTTGCCCCTCACTCCCTCTTTTTCTCCATCTTCCCCTCTGTCTTTGACATCTCTTTCTCGCTCTACCAATCTCTCTTTTTACCTCTCTCTCCCACTAGAGCTATCCTTTTCTACATATCTCACCCTATCACTCATCTCCTTCTCTCCCTCAATCTCTCACACATGTAGACTAACTTACTCATTCTCTCCTCTGGTCTCCCTCTTCCTATCTCTTCCCCACTTTCCCATTCTTACTATCTACCCACATTTCCCTCTTCACATTTATCTTCTTTCATCTTATTATCACTCATCCCCTTCTCTCCCTCTCTCTCACACACATGTACACCCACTAAATCACTCTCTCCTCTTGTCTTCCTCTTCCTATCTCTTCCCCACTTTCCCATCCTCACTATACCCACATTCCCATCTTCACGTTTGTCTTCTTTCATTTTTCTCTCTACCTCTTTGCTCTAAAATACACTAAAATATTAAAAGCTTTACTTTAATAAAATTCATATGAAAAAATACACTAAAATATTGAAAGCTAATATGTATAATATATAATAAAGTACAAACAAATTTACATAAAAATAAAATCAAATTAAAATTGAAATTTTCAATCAAAATATACTATTTTTCATAATCATTTTCTGTCTACTAACTACTATTGAATAAACTTTAATTTTCTTTTTAAATCTGAAAATATCGTATATATCTCAAATATATTTCTAAAAAATAAAAACCAAAAAATACATCCACTTCATATTCAAAACAATTCAATGAAATTTCCTCAAAATACGGTTTCTCCCCAATCTAATAAATAAAAATGCACAAAATATCATTTAAATATATCAATAATAAATATTATTTACAATTTCATTTAATTGGGACTAAAAAAATAACAATACTTTATAATAAAAATTATCCAAACTGATTGTGAATAAACATTTACTTTAAACAAAGTAAGATCTCACCATAAAATCTCATCTGCATAGTGATTGTGAAAAGCCAAATTGCAAATTACAAACAAAAACAAATATGTTGAAACCATGTTGTTTCTTCCTCTAATAAAATAGCACTTTCTTAAGGTCACTTTCTTGATGGTTAAAAAAAATACAATGCAATTTTATCATCCAGCCTCCAATAAATATAAAATATTTATGTATATCTAATTAATGACCTTTGGGATATAACGATATATGTATAAATAACCATTGATATTTGGAGATTGAAATGGATCAACAAAATTCTCAATAAGCTGAAGAAAACGTAAACGAAGGAAAGAATCAGCATACAAGGTTATTGTCCCCGAACCAGAAGCCATGGAGCTTTTATCCTTTTACTTAGGAAGGCGTTCGGTGTTGATTATGTGAATTGTTTCTACAATAACAATTAACAACTTATAAAAATGATAGTGGTGTGGTCTTGGTTTTATTTTTTATTAATCAGTTTCGACTTTTGAATGCTTGTTTCACCCATAAGTTGCCTCAATACGGAGACATGCTCATCATCTCCAGGCCCTCCATGGAATATAAGGTTTTCATCAAAAAAAAATTAAAATAAAGCCTGAACATCTTAAGAGAGAATATCATGCCAAGTAGTCGCTAATGTGGAATACTGTTGGGAAAGGTGATTTAAAATTTGGTTAGGAGAGAGGGAAGCTTACTTAGGATTTCGTTAAGAATACAAGTAGAAAACAGTGAAAAAACATTCAAGAGGGAGAATTCAACAGAGAAAGATGGTTTTAACTTATTTTCGTTACTTGGTTTCCAGAATAGCTCACCTAATTTTTGATTGAAAATACAACATAAATTATTTAGAAACTAGAGTAGAGTTCAGTGTAAAGTATATGAGAAATACCTCGAATAAGTATCCTTCAGAGTTGAGTATTAACATTATGGTAGTCCAACGTTTCCACTGGAGCTCCTCAGCAATCTTTTCTAAGCCTGCACGCGCAAAAAAAAATATACCCAAAACAAAGAGTGCATGTGGGATGTGCAAAATAAACAGTTACACAATATGTGCTATGTACAATAACCATGGCTATAGGGAGTAAGAATGCCAACCACCCATGCCAACCACCCATCTCCTAGAGAGAAGCAAATCTAAACAATAAAAAAAAGAAAATAAAAGAAAAGCCCACAAATATACTACGAGCAAGAACTGAGAAATAACGATGGATATTGCTAAAGCATTCATAGACTAAGAAAAAAGAAGAAGAAATAAAAAACGAAAAGGGACAAATCAACAAGGTGCACTGCATCAGCACAAAATCAACAACCCACTGCCCTCTATGCCGTGCTCTGTAGCAGTCTGTTGTGCTCTGCTCAGCAACCCACCAATGTGAAAATAGTAAAATTTCTTAACCATCCATTGCATATTAACTATTTTACAGGCGTTAGTTATTGAAAATTAAGGATGTAACTAGTGTTGTAACACTTTGATTTTAGTCTTTATATTAAATATATTAATCACCTGTGTCTATAATAAAGGTATTTTGTATTATTTAACATAGAATATAGAAGAATAGATATAATTATGTTTTTTTAAGATATAAAGATATTTATATAATATAATAATGGTTGATAATTTTGATTTTTATAATCTAAGTGACTAAATTTTATATAGATCAAAACACTGGATTTATTTTTTATTTTTTGAAAATTATTATTATTGAAATTTACATATAAATTACATTAAAAAAATTACATAGTTTAATATACGTTATTCATATCATTATAGATTTCAAATATATTCATATATCTGTTTTTAAATAATTATTATTTATTTGTCATGAATGTATTAGAGTAGAGATGTTTATAGGCTAATGAAAAGTTCTATCTAATATAAGTTGTATCTTTATCAACATGTCCAGATACATCACCCCGAAGGGAATTGAACTTGTGATGAGTGCTATAACAACCGGCCTCATACATTCTCAATATTTTAAATGGAAAAATATTACTCATTGTCTCAACACTTCATTATCTTCGTAACTTTGATTCCAACTATAAAATCATTAATTTACTTTACAATTTTTTACGACCATAACAATGATTATGTAAAAATATCTATGAAAGTAAATGATTATGTAAAGATATCTAGAAAAATAAAGTTAATGTGAGTTATAAAACATGACTAGGAGTTTCAACTATTGTCTAACTCTCTTAAGTAATCTAAATTGGTAATTGGAGCAACTAGTTAGAATCCAATCAAAATGATATTCTAACATGCTATCATTTTTTAACTTTTTATTTTGATATTCTAACATGCTATCATTTTTTAACTTTTTATCTTTTTCAGGAATACATTATCCAATCAAGAAAACTTTTTATCCTTTTCAGGAAGAAATGATCTAATTAAGAAATTAGAAAATAACACTTAGAGTAGATTTTCAAAAGCATATTTTAAAATAAAATAAAAAATAGTCTATATCTAACGATTTTTTTTGAAAAAAATTGATTTATAATAAACAATTTATTTATCAAAATTTCAAAGTGAAAGAAATGTTAAAGTTAGTCATATATTTTTATTATATTTTATTTCAATTTTTTTTAGGTATCCTATTTGATATTTTCCTCCTCTATTCTTTAAAAAAATCAACAACAAAACTATATATCAAGTTATTAATATTGTATTTATATATTTTTATAAGGTGTATTTTTCATTCCCATACTCTCTTGGGGTCATCTTCATGTTGATTGCATATTTTATGCATTCAATAGACATGATGAAAATTAAATACCAACTAGATATCCAAATTTACATTAGATATAAGTAGTTTCCAAATATTTCACAACCCGCCCTTCCTCTTTATGATGACCTAATGTTCATCGAAATAATATTTGATGTAAATTGAATCCAAGAGACATGTAGTTTTATTCCTTTCCCAACAGTTTCATCACATGAACATACAGAATGGGTTCCCCTTGTAAAAATAGGATATCAGGAGGGAAAGATAATAAGTAATCAGAGAGCCTCCATCTTTCAAACATGTGTAAGCTTAATCCCATATATGTTCCACATGTTTCTCATGGATAACACTTGTATGTAAGATAGGACTCATAGATGGACATGCCTCACAACAATTGTAACCTCATGATCAAGGTTTGTATTTTAATTTATTTGAAGATAATTTCATGAGTGGAACTTTCCATCCCAACTATGAAGCAAAAGATGCTCCTATTCATCCTAAATCTTTCTATGCTTCCAATAAAAAACACATACACACTTCTCTTCCATACAACTAACCCAACCAAGCTTTTTCTATGCTCGAGGGAAACAGGGAAACTTGTCATTGGTTCTCATTGACTTCCATAAATTATTTGTTTGGTTAAAAATCTCGTCAAAATTCATTTTTGTTGCACAATGGATGAAATGAATGCATCATTGATCTATTTTAATGGAGTATTGAGGAAAAATATAAGCTACACTTATGGAATAAATTGAAAATGCCAAATTGTGATGCAATAATGTACATTCATTTTGAAATGGTAATGATAAAATGGAAACAACATGAAACAAAACAATGATTTCAGATTTATGTAAATACGAGTAATATAATCACTTGCTGTATAATTAATAAATAGTGACTCAACTGTTTATTTTTTAGGTCTATACTATTAATTTCTATTGATAATTGAATTTTTAAACATTCACCCCACAACATATTCAATTATTAGCAATTGTGTAGAAAGAACAATAACTTCAACATTACAACGAAACATAAAAGAACATTAGAAGAAAAGCATGCACAAAAGAGTAATCAATATTTTTGTCGGAACCTCAGCAAAACCCTACAAAGGGGAAAACCCATCCAAATTATTCTTCTATTGGATATTCATTAATTTTTTAGTTGAGACACAAAGTGCATCCATAATGAGATGCATTTAACCTGTGTTGCATGAAACGGCCCCCGAGGTAGTGTCTTGACTCTTCGTACCTGAAACTCATCGAAACACTGAAACGCCACCAAAACGCCACTGAAATGAAGCTGAAACATTTGGGTGGAGTTTCCTGATTTGGAAATTCCAATGAAACGTTTTTGATAGGTTTCTATGGAGTTTCATCCCAATTCTGCCCCATTTTCGACTAATTTTGACCCATTTCCATGACCCTTTTTCTTTTGCGGGCTCACTGAAGCACCGAAGAACTTTTTGGGGCCCTTCTATGGCAAAAATAGATTCAATATAGCACTAAATTTTATGTGTAATAACTCCACACACTAATCTATCTCTAATCAATCCACGCTCTAGTTCTGCTTAAAAATTAACTTGTTCTAATTTTGTTAATGAAGATGACGATTACAATTATAATATATGTAATTGTACTTGTCATTACCATATGTTATGCTTCATTTTCAGCACATATAACCATGTATAAAAGATAATTTTACATGTAAAGCCTCATGTGTATAGGTTAATATTATAATCTTGGATGTACAACCTCCTTTATAAATGATAATATTGGATTTCAAATGATTTAATGATTTATGAGAGTTAACATAGAACGGGTTTTACACGTCTCATTCTTTTTTTCTTGCAAGTTGTGTTTTAACTTATTTTTAAAAGAATTATATATATATATAATTTCCATTTTTGGGCGGTCACGTTTCCAACCATACCCATTTCATAAACTTCCAAAGGTTTCAGCACTTCGTGCAACTTAGCATTTAACATATCAGGTCTTTTAGGGCCCACCAAAGTTAGTTCACAATGACATTTGTAAATTGAACAATTTGATATCTAGAGAGTTATTTCCATATCATTGTATGTTTTCATCATCATTGTTATACAATTTGGTCATTGTCTCACTGTAATATAGATCAACATTGTCATTAAGGTCACCAACTTTTTTTCCTATATACTTTCACCTTA
The DNA here is from genome assembly GCA_034641835.2 of Pinus albicaulis. Classification (NCBI taxonomy): domain Eukaryota; kingdom Viridiplantae; phylum Streptophyta; class Pinopsida; order Pinales; family Pinaceae; genus Pinus; species Pinus albicaulis. The sequence continues at coordinate 19,809 of JAXQQM020086142.1, forward strand.
TCATTGTATTGTTTGGAGACTCGTTGTCCTTGCACCAAGGTTACTGTCATGAATAAGGTTATTATCATGACATGGCTATTTTCACAGTCTCTATCATAGTTTCCCAATCATTATTAAACATGCCTCTAACACATGGATCACTGAATTACTATTTAATAAAGGCAGTAATATCATATAAGAGCAATATCAGGAAAAACGACACATTAAAATAACCCTAAATGGTTAGGGTCCTTTCCTTCATGGTATAAAAATTGTCACTTTAATATCTAATATTTACTACCATATCAAAATTAAAAATGAATCTCTGAGTCATTACACATATCTAGATCATTGTTATGTTCCATAAAATTATTCTATCATACTTTCGACCTTTCAATATCAATATAATGTTCAACATAACAAAGTCATATATAAGAGTCTCACTGTAGTTTATATCATAGTATTTATGTCAACAGGTGACTATTCACAAAGTATAGTGTAAGCTTATGACATATACACATTACACGTCATTGATGCAAGTCATATCAAAGTTACATGATGAACACAAAATATTTACTTCCACGATGCCAATATATTTAAAAATGTTTCCACTACAAAGGACCATGATTCCACTAATAGAGTAACTCCAACCATGATGCCACAACACATATTTTTTTATGACAATGTGTGTGTTATGGATTATAGTTCAGAGAATGCAACCCTTTAGAAAATGGTTCATTGTAATTAGCTATGCTGTGAACCACAATTCCACTATAAACTATAATTATTATGATATTAAGGACCTACAGTGGTCTCAATCACCACAGTTATGAATGTGATTCATGTCCCTATTATCCCAGTCACTATAGTGAAGTTATTCTCCATATTCATGCAAGGGATACTAAATTATAGTAAAAAAAACCCAATGAGTCAATATCATGTCACAATGATATGGTAACCAGGAAGAGTGTGCTTCCACAGATAATTCATGTCATAACTGGAGCGAGCTACTACATAGATTACAAGTAACTGAAAGACGATTCAATGAGAATACAACCAATAAATTAGAATGTGTGCCCTTTGTATTGGAATATGAGTCCTATAAGATAATGTGACCTTTGAAATAGAATATGAGCCTTGTAATAGAATGTGAGCCTCTAATATGAAAAAATAGAAGAATTGTTTACCACGAACAATTCAAAAAGATTGATTTTTGTATGGACCATGGATCGATTTATTTCCATATGAACCACTCAAACTTCACTAGCTTTATTGATCTCAAATAGAAGAAGACCAACTTCAATTTATAGTGCCTGAGCCTATGAAGGGACACGTCCCTTGGAGAAGGATTAATTTTTAATTTTGAAAGTACCAAATTTAAATTTTCATCTAAATATGCTTTCTCTCCCTCCCCTCCCCTCCCCCTCCTCCTCCACATCCCTCCTCCTCTCTCTCCCTCCCTCTCTCCCCCTCCCCCTCCCCCTCCTCCTCCTCCCCTACCTCTCCATCTCCCTCTCCCCCCCCCCCCCCTCCTCCTCCCCCTCCCTCCTCCTCTCTCTCCCTCCGTCTCCTTCGCCACCTTCTCTCCCCCTCCCCCTCCCCCTCCTCGCCTCCCTCTCTCCCCCTCCCCCTCCACCTCCTCCCCTACATCTCCCTCTCCCTCTCTCTCCCCTCTCCCCCTACCTCTCCCTCCCCCTCTCTCCCCCCTCCCTCTCCCTCTACCTCTCACCTTCCTCCTCCTCCTCCCTCTCACTCGCTGCCCCCTCCTCCTCCCCTTCTGCCCTCTCTCTCTCTCTTTCTCCTCCTCCCCCTCTCTCTCTCTTTCTCTCTCTCTCTCTCCTTTGCCTCCCTCTCTCCCCATCCCCCTCCCCCTCCCTCTCCCTCGGTGCCCCCTCCTCCTCCCCTTCTCTCTCCCCCTCTCTCCCCCTCCCCCTCTCTCCCCCCTCCCTCTCCCTCTGACCTTCCTCCTCCTCCTCCCTCTCACTCGCTGCCCCCTCCTCCTCCCCTTCTCCCCTCTCTCACTTCCCCCCCCTCTCTCTCTCTCTTTCTCTCTCCCTCTTCCCGCCCCCTCCCTCCCACTCTCACCTTCCTCCTCCTCCCTCTCACTCGGTGTCGCCTCCCTCTCCCTCCCCCTCCCTCCTCCTCTCTCACCCTCCCTCTCCTCTGCCTCCCTCTCCCCCCCCCCCTCCACCTCCACCTCCCTCTCTCCCCCTCCCCCTCCACCTCCACCTCCACCTCCTACCCTCCCTCTCCCTCTCTCCTCGCTCCCTCTCCCTCTCCCTCTCACCTTCCTCCTCCTCCTCCTCCTCCTCCCCTTACCTCTCCCTCTCCCTCTCCCTCTCACCTTCCTCCACCTCATCCTCCCTCTCACTCGCTGCCTCCTCCTCCTCCCCTTCTCTCTCTCCCCCCTCCCTCCCGCCTCCCCCCCCCCCTCTCTCTCTCTTTCTCCTCCTCCCCTTCCGTCTCTCCCACCTCCCCCTCTGCCCCCCTTCCCCCCTCTCTCTCTTTCTCTTTCTCCTCCTCCCCCCCCCCCTTTCTCTCTCTCTCTCTCTATCCTCACTGCCCATCTATCTACCTTTGTGCCTCTCACTTCCTCTCCCACTATCCTTACCTACATTGCTTAATATGTCTTTCAGAAATTCATCTCAAGCTCTTTCTCCTCCACCTCCCTCTCTCCCCCCTGCTCCTCCCTCTCCCTCTCACCTTCCTCCTCCTCCTCCTCCCTCTCACTCGTTGCCCCCTCCTCCTCCCCTTCCCTCTCTACCTCCCACCTCTCTCGCTCTCTCTCTCTCTTTCTCCTCCTCCCTCTCTCTCTCTCTCTCTCTCTCTCCTCACTGCCCATCTCTCTACCTTTACCCTCTCACTTCCTCTCCTACTATCCTTACTTACCTTGCTTAATATGTCTTTCAAAAATTCCATCTCAGGCTCTATCTCTCTGCCCCTCACTCCTTCTTTTTCTCCATATTCCCCTCTGTCTTTGACACCTCTTTCTCGCTCTACCAATCTCTCTATTTACCTCTCTCTCCCACTAGAGCTATCCTTTTCTACATCTCTCACCCTATCACTCATCTCCTTCTCTCCCACAATCTCTCACACATGTAGACCAACTTACTCACTCTCTCCTCTTGTCTCCCTCTTCCTATCTCTTCCCCAATTTCCCATTCTTACTATCTACCCACATTTCCCTCTTCACATTTATCTTCTTTCATCTTATTATCACTCATCTCCTTCTCTCCCTCTCTCTCACACACATGTACACCCACTAACTCACTCTCTCCTCTTGTCTTCCTCTTCCTATCTCTTCCCCACTTTCCCATCCTCACTATTTACCCACATTCCCATCTTCACGTTTATCTTCTTTCATCTTTCTCTCTACCTCTTTGCTCTAAAATACACTAAAATATTAAAAGCTTTACTTTAATAAAATTCATATGAAAAAGTACACTAAAATATTGAAAGCTAATATGTATAATTGTTGGAATTAATTTCCAACTTCCCAAGAGACAGGGCGGCAGTCCATTTCCGTGGGGGTCCAAAAGGCTGGGCGGGCGGATGGGTGAACCCCATCGGAATAGCCGTTGACGTCATCAACGAGGAGGCCCCACACAAACGTATTTGGTTTTAAAACAAAAGTCGTTTTAATTTATTTTTTGTTTGTTTGTGTTATGTTTTAATTAAAAGATGTCATATATATTTATATATAATGACAAGGCCCATAATGTAATGTTATATATATATATATATATATATATATATATATATATATATATGCACATCATATATATATTAGAAAGCCGTGAAGCGTATTTTTTTATTACACAGCAGAGTATATAAAAAAAAAGGAAAAGACAGCAGTGCGAGAATGTTTTAATACACAGGAATGTTTTTTTATGAAAGCACAGCAGTGAGGGGAGAAAAAAAATCTGGGTGCCACCAAGTCAATTTTCCATCAATGCATAATAGAGCGGTGCCGGCAGAAGTTAATGGAGACCATTAATGTTTTTCAAGCGGTGAAATTTAGTGGTTGATTAAATTTATGACACAGATATTTCTGTGTTGTAATATGCAGAAACAGAGTCATCTGTAATGTAATGTTTTTTTTATATATGCACAACAACGTATTTTAAAAGACAGAGACAGAGAACTGTTTTTTTTTAATTACACATAGCAGAGTGTTTTTGGAAAAATACAGAGCATACATAGTAGTGTTTATTTTAGTGAGACAGAGTGTGTTTTTACACAGACAGTGAGTTTTATTTGTGCACTATGACAGAAGCAGTCACAATTGTAAATCCCTCTTTTGAGGAAGTATTGTAACAACAGTTTTTTTTATATGGAATATAAATTTTTCTGAGTTGAAACTCTGTCTGTGAATGAGATTTTTAAATTTTTTCTCTGTGTTAAGGAAGACAGTTTTATTATTTTGGAATTCTGGAAATTCCAACATGGTATCAAAGCGAGTCCAGGCTATTTGAAGGTCAAATAAGCTGACGGAAAGGAGTTCTTTGTTGCAGCAGCTTCTCCAGCAGTGTGAAGACTCAGCCAAAAGGAATTCAAGGTATTTCTCTATATATTTTTGTGTTACTGTAGCAATACAGTTGGTTAGTTTTAAACACACAGTTAAGTGTTTTTGAGATCATATTTAAGAGTGTAGAATGGCTAGAGCCAGCACTAGTATGAGTTTGGGAAATATCCATCTCCCACAATTTAATGGAAAAAATTATGACTACTGGTCAATAACTATGAGAGCATTATTTGTCTCCCAAGACTTATGGGAATTTGTTGAGGATGGCTTTGAAGAGCCAACAAATGAAGCAGAGTTTTATGTTTTAACTCAAACAGGAAGTGAACAGTTGAAGAGAAATAAGAAGAAAGATGCCAAGGCTCTTTTCTTTTTGTATCAAGCAGTGCATGAGAGTGTGTTTCCAAGGATAGCAGCAGCTAAGAGATCCAAAGAAGCATGGGAAACTCTCAAGACAACCTATCAGGGTATGGAAAAAGTGAAGACAACAAAACTTCAGTTGTTGAGGAGAGACTTTGAGACTCTCTGTATGAAAGAGTCAGACACTATTGACTCATTCTTCACTCATGTGATTGGAATGGTCACACAAATAAGATCTCATGGAGAGACTCTTGATGACAAGAGGATTGTGGAAAAACTCTTGAGAAGTTTACCCTCAAGATTCGATGTGATTGTCACCACCATAGAGGAGACTAGGGATCTCACAAAGTTTTCAGTGGATGAACTACATGCATCACTGATGACCCATGAACAGAGATTGGGTAGGAGTGAAAACTCATCTCTAGAACATGCTTTTAAGACCCAGATGTCTTTCGGAAGAGGAAGAGGGCAAGGCAAAGGAAGAGGAAGAGGCAGAAGCCAGAACAGAGGTGGAAGGAACAGTCCAGCAAATGCTCAAGGAAGGGGCAGCAATCCAAATCAGCATCAAGGCCAAGGCAGCCAGCAAAGTGGACAGCAGAATGATCAAGGAAAAAGGTATGATAAATCCAATGTTCAATGTTACAATTGTAAGAAATATGGTCATTATGCTAATGAATGTAGAAAGAAGAAACAAGATATGAGAAGTGGAACTAGTGCAAATTTCACAAAAGAAAATAGCAGCCAAAGTAATTTGTTTTTAGCTTGTAATATGGCTGAAGAAAAGAGTGAAGATTTATGGTTTCTAGACTCCGGTTGTAGTAACCATATGACAGGAAACTTAGCAATGTTTTCTATGTTAGATGAGAGTGTGCAGTCACAAGTCACACTAGGAACTGATAGCAAAGTTTCTGTTATGGGAAAAGGAGATGTAAATGTTCTAACAAGGTTAGGTGCAAAGAAAACCATAGCAGATGTTTATTATGTTCCAGGAATGAAGTGTAACCTCTTAAGTGTTGGACAACTTGTCCATAAGGGGTATAATGTTTTCTTTGATAATGATGTTTGTACCATCATGGATAAACCACCCAGCAAACTATGTATTGCTGAAGTGAAGATGACAAGGAACAGGATGTTCCCTCTCAGAATGAGAGCAGATTTGAAGAATGGTGAAGAGAAAGCAGCAGTTGCACAAGAGACTTTCCAAAGCGAACCAAAAGATGATAATTGGTTATGGCACTTGATATTTGGACATCTCAACTTTGGAGGTCCTAATTTTTTGAACATAAAAGGAATGGTAAGTGGTTTAGCATTGATAGAGAAACCGGATAGCCTTTGTGAAGGTTGTATCTTGGGGAAACAACACAGAGAAAGTTTTCCTTCCGGGAAAAGCATAAGGGCAAAAGCACCCTTAGAGATTGTCCACTCAGATGTATGTGGACCGATGCAAACTCCATCACTTGCAAGCAGCCACTATGTGCTAAAATTTATAGATGATTTTACAAGAAAAACTTGGGTTTACTTTTTGAAAAACAAAAGTGAAGTGTTTGAAAAATTTTGCAATTTCAAAGCACTTGTTGAGAACTAGAGTGGGCTGCATATCAAATTCTTAAGGACTGATAGAGGAGGTGAGTATATCTCTAAAGATTTTCTACGTTTTTGTAGAGAAAATGGTATTCAAAAGCAGTTTACAACTAGATATACTCCGCAGCAAAATGGAGTAGCCGAAAGGAAGAACCGAACCATAATGGACATGGCGAGGAGTATGTTAAAGGAAAAGCATTTGCCTAATGATTATTGGGCTGAAGCTGTACATTGTGTAGCGTATATTTTGAATAGGTTCCCTACAAAAGCAGTTATGAACAAAGTGCCGGAAGAGGCATGGAGTGGCACAAAGCAGGATGTCACACACATGAAGGTTTTTGGATGTGTGGCTTATGCACACATTCCGGATCAGCTAAGAAATAAGTTGGACAGCAAGGGGGAGAAATGTATTTTCATTGGATACAGTGAGGAATCCAAAGCTTATCGCTTATATAACCCATCCACCAAGAAGTTTATTGTGAGAAGGGATGTTCAGTTTATTGAAGAGGAAGCTTGGGATGGAAGCATAGAGAAAACAGTGAATGTAAAACATTGTTTGTCTCATGATGAGAATGATGATGAGTTGGCTGAAATACATCCCCAAATAGCAGCACCAACACAAGAGTAGCAAAGCACACCCTTGAGGAGAAATGACAGTGCTTCTCCAAGCACACCACAAGGAGGAAATTCAAGTGCTTCTTCAAGCATTTGTACACCTACTGAAAGAGGTAAGAAATTCAAAAGTTTGAAAGATATTTATGAACAAGATATAGCTAATGAAGGTATCAATTCTTTGTTTTCTTTATATTGTCATGTTGATGATCTTGTTCATTTCGAAGAAGCTATCAAGGATAGGAAATGGATAGAAGCTATGGATGAGGAAATAAATGCCATAGAGAGGAACAAAACTTGGGATTTGGTTGAACTCCCAAAAGTTAAAGATGTCATTGGAATTAAATGGGTCTACAAGACCAAGAGTAATGCTGAAGGAAAAATAGAGAGACACAAGGCAAGACTTGTTGTCAAAGGTTATAATCAGAAGCATGGGATAGATTATGAGGAAAATTTCGCACCGGTTGCAAGAATGGAAACCGTGAGAGCAGTGTTGTCTATAGCAGCACAAAACAAGTGGAAATTTTACCAAATGGACGTGAAGTCAGCATTCCTAAACGGAGTGTTAATGGAAGAGTTTTACATTGAACAACCTCTCGGCTATGAAAAGAAAGGCCAAGAGCACAAATTGTGTAAGTTGAAGAAAGCTCTTTATGGGCTGAAGCAAGCGCCAAGAGCGTGGTACAGTAGGATAGATTCCTATCTACTGGAAAATGGATTTGAAAAGTGTGAGGGAGAACCCACCCTCTACATCAAAGAAAAGGATGGAAAACTATTAATAGTAGTTTTATATGTTGATGATGTTATTTTTACAGGTAATGATGATTGCCTTATTGAACATTTTAAAACAGTCATGAAAGAAGAATTTGAGATGACTGATATGGGTTTGTTGAAATACTTCTTGGGAATAGAAGTAGAACAAGATGAAAATGGGATTTTTATCTCACATGCAAAGTATGTTAATGAGGTGCTTGAAAGATTTAACATGCAGGAATGCAAAGCAGCAATCACTCCCACAGTGATGGGATTAAAGCTCAATAGAGAGGACAGCAGCAAGGATTTTGATCCTGGTTTATACAAAAGCATAGTTGGTAGCCTCATGTATTTGACTGCAACTAGGCTGGACATAATGCATGCTATTAGTTTAATTTCCAGATTCATGGAAAAGCCAAAGGATGCACATTGGCAAGCAGCAAAAAGAATTATGAGGTATGTTAAAGGTACAAAAAGGTTTGGTAATTTATATACTGCTTCAGAATGTTCAGATTTAGTTGGATACACTGACAGTGATTGGGCTAGAAGTGTAGATGATCGGAAGAGCACTTTCGGTTATTTTTTTCATATGGGTTCAGGATCCATTTCATGGGCTTCTAAGAAACAACCCATTGTAGCATTGTCTACAACAGAGGCAAAATATGTGGCAGCTACAGCAGCAACGTGTCAAGCAGTTTGGATGAGAAAAATGTTGAGAAGCTTATGTTAAGAACAGGTAAAAGGGACAGTGATTTTTTGTGACAATAGCTCAGCTATTGCATTGTCTAAAAATTCTGTTTTTCATAAAAGGACAAAGCACATTGACACCAAGTTTCATTTCATACGGGAATTGGTTAACAATGGAGAAATAATTTTACAACATTGCAGAACAGAGGATCAATTTGTAGACATCCTCACAAATCCACTTGTGCAGAAAAGCTTTGAATATTTCAGGAAATGCATGGGTATGCAGGAAAACCCAGCAGTTGAAATTAAGGGGGAGTGTTGGAATTAATTTCCAACTGCCCGCATAACCGAACAACGCAGAGATGAAGCGGAAAGCCAATTCTGCGGGGGTCAGGCAGGGCAGGCAGGCGGTGTTGTGAACCCCCCCGGGAGCCGCTTACGTCATCAACGAAGGGCCCACATATAATGCGCCCACAATACTTTGGGTGTAATAAAGTTTGCCCATCGCACGTTTAAAACAATAGTTTTTTTTTAATGTTGTAATGTTATTTGTTTTAAATTTGGGTTATATATTTTATATTATAATGTTATATATATATATATATGCCCAGCACATTGTAAAAGAGGAATTTCTATTTCCTCTGTTCTGTTAAGGAATTACCCAGAAAATTCCAACAGAGTCTACCGCGGCTGTGTGCTCTATGGTACCATCCGCACCGAGGCCTTTAGGATAAGTGGTATCATGACTATGCTTGACGACAGACATAGATTTACGCCAAACGAGAAATAACCATTGGGCAAATTTTGCTGGTAAGCAACGCCGTTGCAGTAGCTTATGATGATGACTCAGTCGAGATTAATGTGGACCACTGAGGGAACATTAATTTGCCAACACAAGAAGAAATTGTTGCCACCGTCGTCACTGCTGCCAGAAAATCGCATAGATTGCTCCAGCAGCTTTATATTTTAGACGATTACTCTACAACTAGTAGCCTGGATGTCCCAGCCATTGATCTGTTTAAGACAGAGGGCCAAATTGCAGCGGGAAAATAAATATTGCAGGTAGATGTTAACCGTATATGGAATATTATAAGTCGGAATTCATTTGGTGGAGCCGAACAGACATTTGCTTCAAAATCGAAAATATATGGAGCCAAACTCGTCCAGCGAGGCTAGAATTTTAGCGGTCTCTGGCTGCTGCCGTCCTTCATCAACCATTCATGCCTGCTGAACTCGAGCAGGCTGTAAGTGGGGAGTGCTATGTTTATCCATGCCTGAAAGCCCATCAAGCGAGGAGAAGAGATCACCATTTCCTATTTTGATACCCTGGTGTCATTGATGCAGCACCAAGCAATGTGCGAAAGCTGGGGTTTCAAATGCAATTGTCGGAGATGCATTCTGGAGCTCTCCCTGAAGGCAGCCCTGGAGCATGTAAGTGGACGGTTTGAGGAATTACATGACAAAGCTTTGGAGGAAATAAATGCTGCAAGGTATCTAGAGGGTTTTGACGCGGATCTTCCTATATGCGCAGAATTTGCAAAGCTTTTTGCAAAGACAGAGGAGATTATCAGTAGTTCAGCTTTGTTGAAAACGGAAAAAGAGAGAAATTGGATTCGTGCGTCATTTGTGTCTGCATATGACTTCTTCCCCACATCGTTGATGGAATGCATTCCTTCCGGAGAAGAAGTTATGGAGGCCATTTAAAATGTTGTACCCGGGGACATTCGAACCCTGCTTAGGGTAGCGCAGCAGTTAGAAGGAGCCAAGCATTGGTTTGGGGATGAAAGTTTATTTATTACACGATGTGCATCAGAGCAAGCGAGGGAGGGCATGCATCAGAGTCTTTGGGAGGCACAGTGAAGAGGTTCTCAAGGCGCTCATCTTACAGCATTCAGAATGCCATATCTTTTAGTAACGGTACAAATGTCTTTGCTGATGATCTTCAATTGCACGGCAAAGAGCCATTTTTGAGAAGTTTTTTAAAATGTTTGAAGTAAACAATCATATTTTCATGGTAAGCATAGTATTCGACGGAGATAGCACCATCAAATATGCCTGATATCATTAGTTTTTTTTTATTTTTGGGGTTTGTTGGCGAGATTTCATTTAGGAAAGGTAGGCCATAACATATTGGCTATGGAATAGATATATTAATGGAGTCTTTTTTGTGGTTCCTTGTCCTGTTTTTGAATATATGAAAGAAAAGGTGACTGCTTCTCCATATGGTTGAGCAGCTAATGAATATTTAAGCATTCAGTTTCATTGGCCTTGAGGGCTTGAGCCATGAAATCCTTCATGTGGCAGTAAAGTTGGAGGATTGAATCTTTCTTAAAGAGTTTTTGAAAATGGATTATATAGAAAAGCGTCATGTATGTTTCCTAACTTTGTTGGAAGGGACCACAAATTTGGAATGAATTCTTGGAAGCTAGCTGCTATTTGGAACTGAATGGCTTACTATAATTTCTCTATCATGTTGTTCTCGTATGCAATTTTACCATTGGTTAAGTGTCAAAGAATACGCTGTTAGATTTTGGTGGTCATCACATGTACGAGTTGAAATTGATATGTACATAGCTTGCTATCTGGGAATTTGAATATCATGGTTATAGTTGAGCTTGCTATTTCACTGACAAATGAGGTATATTTAGCTTGCTGGAAACTCTATAAATTATGCTTCTGTTCGTGAATATAGACAATATAGTTGTACCTTGAATCTGTATCCATAATAATTAGATAAAACAAAATAGGAAAATCCGTTATTTCAGTTCCTTGCTAAATATCTTTTCCTGCAATTAATTCCAATGTAGCTTGATGATGAAGGTTGCTTTTGGCTTTGGATATATTTTATTGGTATATTTTTCTGCACATCCATCCTCGTCTTGAATATCTCTACTTGCTACGTCACTTATCTGAATACAGTCTTGAATACTAGTTTATTTGTATGTACTTGGATGGTAATGGTGTGTTCACACCAAATGAGATGTAGTTTGTTTATGAAGAACAATTGTTTTTGCATGGAATGCATGGCACAAGATCTTGTCTTTTTTTAAGACATCTTATTGTATGTACTTGGATGGTAATGTTGAAGGGTAATGGTCTATTCACATCAAATGAGATGGAGTTCATTTATAAGACACAATTTCTTTGCATGGAATGCATGGTACAATATTAGTTTTTTTTTTTTTAAGACATCTTATGCTAGATGGTGGATATGATTGTCATTATGGTTGATGTTATATTCATTAGTTAATTCGCACATTTTTTAAAGAATTTATGCTGGAAAACAACCATGGCACATGATTGATCCATATTTTTAGTTAAAACCATTTATGAATGTAATTTGGTCATATTAAATTGGGGTGCCAATTATTGGGGTTTCTTTGTTTGCAATTTACAAACTTTGGTAGGTTTTTCTGCCTTATATGAATGCAAGAATTCTATGGTCTTTCATAGCCAAGATGTTTGTCCCGTGCTTTTGAATGGTTTATAAAGATGGAGTAAATAGTGAACTACTAAAATGAGTAGCTTGAGACACAACACATGAACTTGAGGATATTTTCACTCATTCTTAATCATATTATATTAAGGATATTATAGCTGTACTATCTGGAAGACCAAAATTTTCAATAAATCAACACATCTAGGTGTTCCAACTAAAAATAATTGTGATAAAAACACAGAACCCAACAATATCTGGAACTGCAATAATTTATTTATATTATTAGTTGAAAATAAAATACATGCCCATACAATAAAACTGAGCTCCTGTAGATGGCATGTTTGGATGCTCGTTAAATAGAAAAACAAACAACAAACACTGAAGCATAATCGTGGACCTTGGATGGATCCACTTGTAGGAATTTACAGGGTAAGTTCCGTAGATCAAGAACCAAAGGTCACCGCTCACAAACAGATCACAAATCAGTACACCAGTATAATCATGTGGTTAAAATCGTCAAAGAGGGAAACAGTCCACGCCCTGAGCCAACACGGCCACTTCAAAAAATTTATTAATATAAAAAGAAAAGTTACATATGTTTCTCTCATAAACGGTTACCCTCCATGCTCTTTAAATAGAGATCATGGACCAATAGGGTGTTAAGCCACAGATCAAGTGCCGTTAATACTGAGGTGAGAGATAACCGTCGGATCACTACAAACCGTGATCGTTGGATTATAAGTTACAAATGTACATGGTAAAGAAACACACTTTACCTAACTCTACACTAGACTAAGTTATTCTTAACTATTTCCTATGTGTCGGAATATCCTAACATCCCCCTTAAGAACAACTTGGGATAGGATTGAAGGATTTACAAAGGTGACACAAAAGGAGCCTATTTCCTATGTGTCGAAATATCCTAACATCCCCCCTTAAGAACAAATTGGGATAGGATTGAAGGATTTACAAAGTGACACAATAGGAGAAGGAAGGAGGCATTAGAGCCTATCCCCCCTTAATGACACCTTTCTAACTCAAGCATGGATCGAAGTTTGCAAACTTTTTACTTCGTGAGAGCCTTTGTAAAGACATCAACTACCCGATCATTGGTTGACAATACCGCACTTCAAGAACACGATCATGAATGAGCTTTCTGATGAAGTGTATGTGGAGTTCAATGTGTTTCATACGTTGATGCTGAACTGGATCTTTACATAGCTGAATGACACTCTGATTATCACACCAAAGTGTAGTTGGATGCTGCTAATGAAGACCAAATTCAGACAGGATCTGACGAAGACACATGGCTTCCTTGTTGGCTTCAACTGCACCGCGATACTTTGCTTCTGCTGAAGAAAGGGAGATTGCACTTTGTTTCTTACAAGACCAAGTAATAGGTCCTGAACCAAGAGTGAATACATATCCTGTAGTGGACTTCTGATCATCAGAGTCACCAACCCAATCAGAATCAGTGAAACCAATCAACAAGGGAGATGCTCCTGCACTGTAATGAATCCCAAACTGAACTGTACGTCGAATATATCAAAGTATTCTTTTAGCTACTTTCCAGTGACTTTCATGAGGTTGGTGCATAAACCGAGCAACAAGACCAACGACAAAGGAAAGGTCAGGACGGGTATGGGTTAGATACAAAAGTTTACCAACAAGTTGACGGTATAAGGTAGCATCAACTTCAAAGGTAGTACAGTTGAGTGAAAGCTTGACTCCAGACTAAAAGGGAGAAGGGGCAGGCTTACAGTCTTCCATGTGAAAGTGGTGTAGAAGATCACAGGCATACTTGGACTGAGAGAGATTAATGCCTTCCTTGGATTGCAAGACTTGAAGACCAAGGAAATAATGCAAGTGTCCTAAGTCTCTCATTTCAAACTTATTTTTGAGGCTAGACTTCACGTGGTTTATATGGTTTGGATGACTACCAGTAAGGATAATATCATCAACATAAAGAATAAGGATGGTGAAGAAATTACCCACTTTCTTGGTGTAGACAGTGTTGTCAGAATGACACCTAGAAAAGCCATTATCTAAGAGAAATCTATACCATGTAGGAATTTACAGGGTAAGTTCCTAACACCACCATACAAAATTCACCATGGGGTTTTCGTCCCGGGATCAATGATATAACTTGCAACCCCAAGTTCTCAATCAAAACACAATAAGATAGATAATCCGAAATGAATCTAAATGCCTAGCTTTTATCCCCTTTTATAGGCTTGATGGACTTTATTTTATTATTTTCCTTGAAAATCGAAAACAAATACCATGGGTTGATACAATGGGAAAATACCACGGTAATACCATGGACCGATTTCGTCCACTTTGACTGAACCAAGAAAGGGAATATTACAAATCCTCCCGCCCAAAGATTGCTTGTCCTCAAGCAATCCACTTTTATCCACAACAGAAGCATTTGTACATTAATACCAAGGTCCCATACAACCTGATGTATTGTTCCATCCCTCCATGTTGAATGGTCTTGAATGGATCCTTCGATACCTGGATCCCAAACAATCCTATGACCAATCCTTCCCTCGATAGATTTACTTAGATCCCAAACAATCCTTTGTCTAATCCTACCCCCAATGGATTCTCCTAGATCCCAATGCCACCTAAATCCTGGGACCTATGGGTTATGGTACCATTTCAGCCCTCGATCCCAAACAATCCTCTGACCAATCCTGCCCTTGATAGATTTACCTAGATCCCAAACAATCCTTTGGCCAATCCTACCCCCAATGGATTCTCTTGGATCTCAATGCCACCTAAATCCTGGGACCTATGGGTTATGGTACCATTTCAGCCCTCCATCACTGCCCGCACCAAAGGGCCCAAGCTACAATATGCCCTTGGCTGTGAGTATCATCCAAAGAATCAACCTATCAATAGAATACCAACTCGTAATCTCTCGCCAATCCACACTTGGGGAAGGATTAATATCTACAAATATTCTATGTTGATGTTGTTCGATGCTCAATTCATTCTTCTCTACTTGGTTACCCAACATGATGCATTTGGAGAACTCTGCCCTGCTCTTCCCAATGTATAAATTTGGGTTGTTGGTGTTGCAAGCCTTATCTATTTATTCCTGTAGAGGGTTGCTCTAGAACTCCCAATTCTACTCCTCTTGCTGCCTTGTGAGGGACTTGAGTCGTTCCTCAACACTAGACAACTTGGTCGTTGATTCGACACATACCCCTATGAGTTCCTAAATTTTTTTGTTCTCCTGTAAGACAATGTTTTGGGATGTAAAAACTCTTTTCTTCTTTAACATAAGATCTGTCTTGAAATGCATGATCCTTTCTCGAAGATCTTCTACTGGAAATTCTAGTGTCGTGCTGACTGTCTTTGTATCTGTCTGCACCGGATACCCAACGACCACAGCTTCAACTTGAACCTTTTCCCAACTCTCTAGGAATGGTTCATTTTGCACATTATGTTTGTCATGTTTCTCCTCATGATCATTCTCATCATATATGTTTATTACTTCTTGCTCCCCATTTGATTCTCCTTGGGTTATTCGTCTTGGACCTCTTTACATGTGAGGATAATTTGTCCATATTCTTTGGTTGTCAAACATGGATGTACTGGTGGATTGTTGTCTATACTTGAGTTCCCATACTCTTTATGGATGTCCTCTAGTGTATTTATAGATTCAACTACCACATCATCAAGAGGAATTGCATCCTTCCTTTTGTCATGTACTTTGTCAAGCTGACTAATCAACTTGTCCTGCAAGTTTCTCTGAAGAGCATGGTGTTGCTGCTCACCATTTGCACTTGACTGCTCAGATCCTCCCTAGTCCCTCTCCTAAAAATCGGTGAACCCATCTATAGATGAATCCCCATGATCTGAAGAAGTCTCTATTTTTTCTATCCTTGTTGCCTCCTTATCATCTAGACATTAATGGCCAAGTGCCCAAACTTCCTTGCATACAAAGCATAAGCCTTTCCTCCTTAGTTCATTCTTGCTGTCTCCACAAATCTTTGTTAGTTCCTTCTTGGTTAACTTATTTCTAAGTAGTTTGATGCTCTGTTTAATCAACCCCTCAACTAGTTCATAAGCAACAGGTGATACAATTAGCTCTTTCCTTAAAATGGCCAACAATTTGGATCTCAATGTTCACAGATGGCCCTGTCTTCTCCTAAAATCGGAGACATGATCTTTTGCATGTATGTTTTGATGAAGTTTGGATGAGACGTTATAATTCCAGTGTAGAAGTATTGGAGCATCTAAAGGATTAAAACATCACACTCTAGATCCAACATAAGTATACAAAATCTAAATTTCGCAATGCGTTCCAAAATTGTGCACTTCTGAAAAAAAGTAAGAAGGGTGGTGTTGTCCAACCCTTGGAGTGCTTCTACCATTACCCGAAAATTCCTCCTCATGATGTCATCATTGTAGGGAAATAGCGGTGTTGTTAAGGCTATGATTTAACTGAGACAAGAGGTGACCGCGAGTCTAACCTTTTCACAACAATGCTCCAAGAACCTAGGTTCTATCAAAGAAAGCATGGATGACTTCGAGGCCCAACTAGACCCTTCCCATTTTGATTGCTCTATCAAGCTCAAAGCCATATTTAATGTGTCTAGTTGTATAAGGACATCTTCTAACTTTGTACCCTGCAATTTGGATCCAAGTTCAAAGAGAAACTTGCTTTTTACATCTTCCTTCCGGATATCTTTTGACTGCTAAAGGATAACATGGGACTTTCGAGAGAAAGGCTTGTTGTTCTTCTCTAGCTTTTGATCTGTATATTGTTACCATATGTGATCCACAGAAGTATTGTAGCCCATAGAATCGAGTAATGTATCATTATGTTGATTCTTGTGGTGTTTCCAAAAGTAAAATGATGACATTGTGGTTTGGCATCAATGGATATAAATACTTTTTCTTCTTTCCTCGACTTTCTTCAATAAAACTGATTTACATCTTCTCTTTTTTTTGTTTCTTCTCGAGAAATCGGTGTTCTATAAAGTATGCAGAAAGTTCAAACCCGCACAACCACAGACTAAGCTTGTTCCTTATTCACGCTGACATGCATTCAGGTGCTCTTGTATTTGATGCAGTGGCCCTTTGTTGAACACGCCTGTCAACAGAGTATTACACACTAGTCTCTTTCACGCACTAGCCAAATGACAAGCTGCGAATCACAGGTTAGATAGTACTGTGTACATGCATGATGTAATTTACTTGTATAGAATTTTCATAATGGGCAATATTGACTGCTACAGGAAGAGAGATCTGCTGGCCTTTTGAGCCAATGAAACTATTAACCCAGTTATCGAGCTACTGAAACTATTCAAGTCACTTATATCTGGCTCGGAGGCTGAATCACACAAATGTAAATTAATGCTGCCCCCCCCAAAAAATTCGCGCTTAGAGGACGAAGAATTGGTCTACAATTCCGATTTGCTTCTTAAGAGTACCACCCTTACTCCTATTTGATCCACGAGTCGGTCAGAAAAATCCAACCCTCACAAAGTCACCAAATCTGCAGTTTGATGTCCACAAAATAACTTCGGCATTTTTTTTTTATATTTTTTTTCTAATTTGGGTTTTCACCACACCTTGCCGCAAGGCCCCAAAATTTCCTCTCAAGCTGTTTCAAAAATAATTTGGACGACTCTTTCAAAAAAAAATTCAAACCCCCTTTTTAATAAAAATTAATACTTTGCACTTTTGAACCTTTGTCCAAATAATTCAACATTTTGAAATAGAAATTGTTGAATCCTTAATAAATTGGTGGCAGGAAAAAAAATATCTTCATTAATTCGATCAAGATCATTTTTCGAGATTGGTCTGCAACAAACCCTCAGGCTAGCAGGAACACCAACTCTGATACCACTGTACTATCTGGAAGACCATAATTTTCAATAAATCAACACATTTAGGTGTTCCAACTAAAAATAATTGCGATAAAAACACAGAACACAACAAGGTCTGGAATTGCAGCACTTTATTTATATTATTAGCTGAAAATAAAATACATGCCCATACAATAAAATTGAACTCCTGCAGATGGCATGTTTGGCTGCTCATTAAACAGAAAAACAAACACTGAAGCACAATCGTGGACCCTGGATGGATCCACCATACAAAATTCACCACGGGGTTTTTGTCCCAGGATCAATGCTAGAACTGGCAACGCCAAGTTCTCAATCAAAACACAATAAGATAGATAAACTTGAATGAATTTAAATGCTTAGATTTTATCCCCTTTTATAGGCTTGATGGACTTTCTTTTATTATTTTCCTTGAAAACCGACAACAAATACAATGGGCCGATACCATGGGAAAATACCACGGTAATACCATGGACAATTCCGTCCACTTTGACTGGATCAAGAAAGGGAATATTACAACAACCATCAATAGAAATGATATGCCTTCTATAAAATATAAAATCACTTTATTAATGAGAGGGCATATTCTATATCTGACAAAATATGAGTTCTTAGCCGTGTTTACATCAGAAGTATATTATTGTATTATTTAGATGATTAAACAATAGGTTCTTTCTTTGACACCACTAACACAGGTTTTAGGTCCAATTCTTTGTCACTTGATGAAGGTTTGGGCAAAGGTAGGCACACCATGAGCATAGGTCTTAGGTCTAATTCCTTGGCACTTTGTGAAAGTGCTTCCAATGGTAGTGTATAAGTGTGAAATAAATTTCTCAATGAATGTAAGTATTCATTTGATGATCAAATTATAACATAAAATCTTTGGGAAAAAAGGAACATAACAAATGAGGCCAACCAACTTTGTCAACCTTAACCTTAATTCAATATTGACCACACAAAATTATTTTGATTAACATTTTTAACTTTTTCTTCAATTGTGATGGAAATATCCAAGTTAAACCTCCTATGTTTTATATCTTGGTAATCTATTAATTAATTATATGATTTTCCTATTTTAATATTGTTTAAGTTTTTGGGTATTATATCATTCCCTCTACCTCCTTTTTCAATAGCCTCTCATTAATGGAATAACTTTCTTTACATTACATTTTTTTTATGAATCCTCTATAATACCAACTTCCATGATAGCCTATAAGAATCAAGAAGACTTAAAATAAATCAAATAATGTTTGGAATATGCCAATTAGTAATTTCCTTAATCTACTTTGTGTCCATCTTAATTCTTTTGTTGATACTATGTGGCCCACAAATTTTATCTCTCTTCTTATGAATCTACATTTTAAATTTTTTGGGTAGAACTTATTTTTCTCTAATAGTCTCAACACTATGTCTACGTGATTAAGGTACAAACTTTAATTTATACTATAACAAATATATCATCAAATGATAGAGGCATAAAGTTTCATAGATGTGGACAAAGTAGGTCATTGATTACGATGGTAATTGGAAATTGGATAATACAATAGGGATAATCCAACTTGGGAATTGGATAATCCAACATGGATAAAACAAAGTTCATATAGGCCCTCATGTGTGTAGAAATTATATACAAGATGCATGTATATGTCCAGATTCTTCTGATCTAACAATATTTTATCTTCTTGCTAAATACAGAATCCTTCCACTGTTAATCTTTTGCGGAAATTAAAATCAATTGCAAACACATGAAGCAAATAAAAACAATCGCACATAACACAATTGTTTAATGAGAAAGCTCGAAGTTGAAAACCCCAACTATCATATATTATGTATCATGGAGATCATGTAACAATCTCATACAAAGCTTAGTACATCAAGCTCTTATTACAATCAATCGTCACACACTAATCAGAAGAAATCTGCAAATCCATGCACCGATTTCTTGCCACCTGCTAGCCTGCCTCCACTGTGCAATCCCTGCTAAAGAACAGCTCTGAATGAATTCGAATTACCCTTGCCTTAATTGCAAAATCCTCATTGGAAACTCCAATGTGTGTGTGGTGCAATCAATGCATCATTATAGTCACAACAGATAGTCCATCTTGCCCTTTCACCTATCTCTCCACTGGGTCTCCACTGGAACTGACATGCACTATAGTTAACTGTTGTATTGTTCAGCTGATTAATGAGTTATTATTTGTGAATTAATTAAATAATTAATTAACTCCACTCTCACTAGTGTATCATTCAGTTAGACTAGATACAACTAGCTCAACTGAGTTAAACTGAATAACAACTCCATGAACTACTCTTCCAACTCTGTCATAACTTTTCCACTTCAGTTCTAACTGAGTCCTCCATGCATGAACCACTAGTAAACCTAAGATTATGTTCCTTGATATGATTTGTCAATCATCA
Organism: Pinus albicaulis; assembly: GCA_034641835.2. NCBI lineage: Eukaryota > Viridiplantae > Streptophyta > Pinopsida > Pinales > Pinaceae > Pinus > Pinus albicaulis. The sequence goes on from JAXQQM020086142.1 coordinate 40,027, forward strand.
AAATTAAAATTGGTCCAGAAGAATAAGTTGATGTTTATTGTTGGATTATTATTAAGAGCTAATAATAATTGACACTTCTAATTTTTAGATCGATGATGTATAAATATACTTTGCCTTAATATTCTAAAAATGAATTTATCTATTTTCCTTGAACCAACCATCCACAAATAGCATCATAACCACAAATATGATCATCTAAAAATAGACTTACGCTAAATGAATAAACTGAGCCATAGTGAGGCGACTCATTTCACTGAAGGCGACTCATTTCAATAAGCTCATCATCTTGTTGAATCTCAACACTCTCTCTCAACAAGATAGGGATTATCCTTCACCCAGATCCTGCCTCTATGGTATTCGAATTTGCTCCTAGTGAGCGCCTTCGTCAGAATATCTACATCCTGATATTCCATAGGGATGTACTGAAGCAACATGATATTCCGCTACACACAATCTCTGATATTATGATACCAGATATCAATATGTTTATATCTATCATGGAACACCAGATTAATTCAAAGTTTAATGCAACTCTGATTATCACAATGTATCACTGTAGGATCTAAATGTGAACCGAACAAACCAACCAGGATCTTCCTCATCCAGATAGCTTCACATCCAGCTTGACTTGCTGCCATGTATTATGCTTCCGCTGAACTGAGTGCCATGGATCTTTGTTTCCTATTGTACCAAGAAGTTGCCGTAGATCCGATACTGAAAATCTCTCCTGATGTGCTCCTTCTGTCTGTTGGGATACCTGCCCAATTTGCATCTATGAAGCCATGCAACTTCACCTCATCCGTTTGTTTGTACCATAAGCCATACTCAGATTTTCCCCTAAGATAACTCAGGACATGCTTGTCTGCCTTCCAAAAGAACTTGGTAGGCTTAACCATCGCTTGTGAAAGCTGGTTCACCGCATAGCATATGTTCGGTCTTGTATTAACTAAACACATGAGCGAACCCACCAACTGTCGATAAACAGTGGCATCCACTACCTATGCCGAAGTAGCATCCTCTTTCCTCCAATTTCCTGGAATAGGAGTGTCGATAGGCTTGCAACCTTGCATGTGAAATTTCTCCAGTATCTCCTGGGCATACTTTCCTTGAGACACAAACAGTTGACCTTCCCGCTGCCATATTTCCAATTCAAGGAAATAATGAAGGAGGCCCAAATCCTTCATCTCAAACTCCTTTGCAATATATGCCTTTCATGAGTGTATCAACTGCTCATCACCCGTTAGTATTAAATCATCAACAAAAAAAACAATGATTAAAATCTTACCCTCCACCACAATTTGGTACAGGTTTGCATCTGCCTCACTCTTGGTAAGAAGCGGTCATTGAAATAGATGTCAATCCGTGTGTACATAACCTGAGTCTTACTTCAAGCCCATACATACCTTCTTTAAGCACACGCACATGCGACGAGTTACGTAGATCTCAAATCCTAGAGGCTCAATGTACACCTCTTCCTCAGTCATTCAAAGTTCTGGGTGTGTGCTCTGATGAATGTGCCCGCATTCGCCTCATCAAAACTCACCACTTCTTCTGCTTTGCCCATCATTTACCTTACCTGACCATCTGCCTCCATCTTGTAGATATTCTTAACTGGGTATCCCTATCTCTTGGTTTGACTTCCTGCTTTCTCCACGATATTTTCCTGCTTAAACTTGCTGCTTGTCTAGCTTAGTCTTCAACATTACGTAGGAATGAAGTTCTTCTTCAGACCTGGAACATGCATAACATCCTTCAACAAGAATGGATTACTGGACTCCCTCTCAAATGTAATGGTCCCAATGCCAGTCTCACTGTACTGACCATCTTCCCCCGTCTCTATATGCATCTTGAGGTCCTTCTCCTCCAAGTCACTGAACAACTCCTTGTCTCTTGTCATATGGAAAGACACACCACTATCAATATACCACACCGATCCCATTGCGCTTGAAACCATGCATGAAATCAAAGAGAAATGAAGTTCAAATTGCGAGGCTAAGGCCTCTCCAGTTGCAGCTCCAACATCCTTCTTGTTATTCTTCTTCTGTGGGCAGTTAGTGGCGAAATGCCCTGTTAGTAAACCGGTGAAAACACTTCACCTTGAACAGAATCTGCTTCTTGCCTTGAGCTTCAGATTTTGAAGGAAATTTATTCCCCTTCCCTTTCCTTGATTTGGAAGCCAAAGCGAAATTCTCTTCATCTTCATTCTTCGATGAAGAACCATCCCTAGTACCTCACCTTATCTCCTCCTGCACAATATCCGACCAAAGTCGCTCCCATCTTGGTAGTTTCTCCCATCCATTAATAGAGTCTTTGTAGCTATGCCAACTCTTCGGAAGCCCAAGGAGAGCCAAGCTCACCAAGTCTTCATCATCAACAGTAATCCCCACACTTCCTAGTTCATCCCTACAGTGGACAAACTTCGTGAGATATTTTGGAATACTGTCACCCTTCTCCATTTTTATTTTTCTGAGCTTATCTTTCAGCGCCAACTTCCTCTGGTCGCTGCTGCTTTGGAACAAATCTGTCAAAGCCTTCCACATTGCAAATGGAGTGGCTTTCCCATGAAGTCTGGACACAATATGGTCCTTCACACCTTCCAATAGAATTCTTCTTGTCTTTTCTCTCTTCTTTTTTATAAATCAATGTGCCCATCGCTCAGATCTCGGCAATATTGAAAACAGATAGACCACAGGTGGTGCTCCTTCAAGTCAATCCATTATCCTCCGGCACCGCCTCCATCCCTCCTTCAAAGCTATGCAATTTTAGGCTCCCATCGAGGCATACTCTAATCACATACCATATACCACATTAGAAAGATATGATGCAATGTATACTGGAGAGCTACGCTTAAGGCCAACTTACGTAAATCACAATTGTCCACAGGCACAAACTAAGCCAATTCTTCAGTACAAGATTCCAAGAGTATCTTTGCTATGATACCATATAATTATATACAGATGCATGTATATGTCTATATTCTTCATATTCTCTGATCTAACAATATTTATCTTCTTGCTAAATACAGAATCCTTCCACTATAATTCTTGCGGAACTTTAATAAAAAATTTAAAAACACATGAAGCAATAAAAACACACATAATACAGTTGTTTAACGGGAAAGCCTGAAGCTGAAAACCCTAACTATCATATATTATGTATCATGGAGATCATGTAAAAATCCTCATACAAAGCTTAGTACATCAAGATCTCAGTACAATCAATCGTCACACACTAACATAGAAGAAATATGCAAATCCATGCATTTCTTTGCCACCTTGCTTTACCTCCATATGAAATCCTGTGAAGAATAGCCTCTGAATGTCGAATTAGTCCCCATTTCTTCTTACTTTCGCAATCCTCATTGGAAACTCCAATGTGTGTGTGGTGCAATCAATGCATCACTATAGTCACAACAGATAGTCCATCTTGCCCTTTCACCTATCTCTCCACTGGGTCTCCACTGGAACTGACATGCACTATAGTTAACTGTTGTATTGTTCAGTTGATTAATGAGTTATTATTTGTGAATTAATTAACTAATTAAGTCACTCCACTCTCACTAGTGTATCATTGAATTCGACCAGAATCTAGCTAGCTCCGTGAAGTTTATTCCATTAAGCTGAGTTAAATGAATAACATTCACTAGACTTCTTTCTTCCAACTCATCATAACTTATCCCATGGGTTCGCTGAGTCCTCCAACAATGAACCTGAGTAAACCTAGGAATTGCATAATTTTTCAATGATTTGACAAATACGTATCTTTTGAAATTAAGTGCTCGAGAGAATAATTAGCTATTTATTGTCGGATTAATGTTAAGAGCTGTGTCGACACTATTTTTAATTGACGATCTGAAATAGACTTCGCCCAATATTCTAAAAATAGAATTTCATCTATTTTTCCAACTTGACCAACCATCCACAAATAGCATCCTGCAACTTCTGAAATATGATCACCATGTCTAAAAATAGACTTGCGCCAAAAATAGCCTATGGGCCCAGTTAGTGAAGGCGTCTGATTTTAACTAAGCTCATCATCTTGTTGAATCTAAAAAATGTGAATAGAAAGAAATTTATGGAGTGTCCTTTTGTATTCTTATATGATAATATCTAGATTTTAAATCATGTTTCAAGAAATGCTTTGTTTTATGGAATTTTTAATAGTTCATTCAAAAATAGGATAGGAAACTTATCTTTGATGGTAATATTATATAAGGCATGATAATTGATATAAAGTCTAGATTAAGGACTGATATCTCATGCAAAATGTGGTTGGAGAATGAATGGAAGAGGAAGTGTGTGTGTGTGTGAAGATAAGATGGAGAAAGAGACTTGTAAGGGAATAAATAAAGGCAAATGATGAGATATGAGACTAAGATTCAAAGTATATGTGCAAGGAACCTTTTGAGTAATAGTAACACGTGAGAAAATGTAAATCCCTTGTTTTGATTAGACAAATCAATGCTGAATTTTTCAACTTGAGCTAGAAAATGAGGCCCATGAACTATTTGTTTATTGGTATGAATAAGAACAATAAGCATTAAGAAGTGCAGGCGTCAAGGGATTCTTGGGTAGAAAATGCCCCCCTTGTTGTGTACGCCAATTGTGGCAATTATGTGACTAGTGGCATGCCCTTGCTTAGATGATTGATGATTTATAAGTTTTCGTGGATATTGCACTTGATAGTTTATCACAATAGATCCAATAAAAATATATTGAAGTTCAAGATCTATATTAAGGGTCAAGTTTCCTTATATTTTCTAGATTTATTAAATTATTGTTATCTAGTTTATGCATGCAATATATAAAATACAAGAAATATAGAAAAAATAAAAAAACTCTCTCAAAAACCTCAATAACACCAAGAGATGACCTTGGAAATGTTTTTGGGAGAAAAACTAACTAAAAAGTGAGAGGCTACTATGTTTTGTCTTTATTTGTATGGAAGTGGTCCAAATATATTTGTATGGAATTGGTCCAAATACAGAGGAGTGAGAGTTGTGCTTCATGAAATGCTACAGAAAATCAAACACACTTTGTTATACCCTCTCATCTACTCTAATTTAATGTGGAGTAAAAAGCACTAGAATAGAAGTGAACCCATTTTCCTTCTAGTGACCTACTTATAAGACAACTTGATAGCTAATTAGTGGTCAAGTTTAATCCCTTCAACTTTTAACTAGAGTTACAATATTGGCCCTTCTAGAGTCTTCTTTATTATGGTCACATGGATAGCCAATTCTCTATAAGTAATGGGGCTGACATGGAATACTCTCAAATGATGGTGGATAAAACATGAAGATCAACTTCTAAGTGGCATAACTTTTGCACACATACCCCATTTTAGGTCTTGCTTGGATGATTGGAAATGTATCTTTATGTAGAAAAATTTCAGGAAGTTTTGAGTGAGAGTTTTTGGACCTTTAAAAACTTCATTAAATCGCTCAAACTTCCTCTCGGTAGTTTTAAACACCAATTTTTCAAACTTGGACCTGCGAGTAAAAATGGTCTTGCACATTATTTCCTCCAATTTTTCCACTTTGAAAGTATCAAAATGGATGAAAATAATATAATTATCCAATCTAGATTAGTTGATAGACATCATTTTGATTTTTGTGCATGAAGGGGAATTTCTTCATATCTCTACCTTGTAATGAATCTTGTTATTGATTGAGTGTTACTTCTCGTGGCATTGAATCTCGCTGGTGGGTGGTGAACTAACATGAAAATCATGTTGCAGCTGAGTCTATGATTGGGTGGAGAGTGACTCTCCCTTCTTTAGTTTGAAGTAAAGTTTAAAAAATTTAGATAAGTTTATTTTTCTCCCTTAAATGATATATATATATATATATATATATATATATATATAAAGAGAGAGAGAGAGATTTTCATGAATGTTGTTACGATGGGTAGTTGAATGTGAATGATTGATGAACTTTATGTAATTGTGTTTGGTCATTGCTTATAATTCTTACAAGAATGAGTTTGTGATTTAGAAATAATTCTTTCATAGTGTTCACTTGTAATATTATGGATGTGGAGTTTTTATGTAATAATATTACATAGTAGAGAGGACCTCAGCGGGCCTCATCCGAACAACTTGGGTCTACACCTATATTTGGGAAAGAACCTTTAATATGTGAACAAGGACAAACCAACCAAGTCAACTAAGACAATTGTCATGAGAGTAAAAGATTGTGTAAATATTAATTCTTATTGCAAGAGTAAAAACCTTAATTTTAAAGTGAAGACCCAGAGGAAGGAGTCTTCCCAAGACATCTAATATAAAGTTTTAGAAAGTTTACTTAAGAACTTATGAATTGATGGATAATTCTATTGAAATGTTTAATTGGCTTGTATGGCATCTAAGATGCATATAAATGTTAATAACTTGGGGATAATTGTGTAGTTGATCAATTGGAACTTACCCCTATATGGGGCTAAGGAACATTTGAACAATGTTATCAACTTAACGAGGACTTTATCAAGTTCTTGTTTGTTTGGAGATCATAACAAATCATGATTTTCATGCTAATTTTGAAAAATGGTGATGCAACATCACCCTTTTCCATTATAGAGTTGAAATTCCAACATTTTTCAACCATGACATAAAATACCAAATATCATGATTATGAAAAACATGAAAAACCACCATAAAAGACAAAAGTGGTGATGCAACGTCACCTTTTTTATTGGGGTGTTAATTTGGTAGCTTAGTGACAAATTCCAACCATGAGACTAGATTCCTCTTTTAGAGAGAACCAATTTTGATTATTGAAGCGCTCAATTGGATAAGGGAAAGTATACTCTTGAAGAAAACCCCACATGTGCACAAAAAGGCAGGTTGACCCTTAAGGGAAATGTACACCCTTGTAAAAACAACTGCTTCGGAGAAAAACAATGGGACACAACAGTCGAATATTATACAAAATGCATCGAGGCCACTTTGCTTCAGCTCAAGAAGGGGTCCTCCAATGACAATAATAATATCAACACGAGCCTCCTACACGCCTATTCTAACCGAGCAGACACAAGGTTTTGGGTGAAGGAATTTGAGCTGGCGCTGGAAGATTCCAGAAAGGCCCTTGGGATCAATTTCGGCAATTTCAAAGCGCTCTATAGGAAAGGCCACACTCTAGTTGGGGTGAGGCAGTATGCGAGAGCATGCAAATGTTTGGGGAAAGCTAAGGAGGCCAGCGCCTGATAGTTCGAAATACAACACGTGCTTCACCAAGCCAACACTATGTACTCCCAGAGCCAAAACGGAAAATATGACATCTAGGACTACCTGCTCAGACGCAAGTCTTCTACTCTGGAAGTGGTTGATTTAATTGGCCAATTAGAGATCAATATGACCAAAGACGACCGTGGCCCTCGGCTTTACACCAAACGAGAAATAACCACCGGGCAGTAGCTTATGAGGATGACTCGGTCGGGATTAATGTGGACAACTAGGGGAACATTGATCTACCATCATAAGAATTTGTTGCCAACGTCATCAGTGCTGCCAGAAAATAGCAGAGATTGCTCTAGCAACTTTATAGTTTAGACGATTACTCTGTGCCTAGTAGCCTGGATGTCCCATCCATTGATCTGTTTAAGAAAGAGGAACAAATTGCAGTGGGAAAAGAAATATTTTAGGTATATGTTAACCGTATATGGGATATTATAAGTCAAAATTCATTTGGTGGAGTCAAACATACATTTGCTTCAAAATCAAAAATATATGAAGCCAAACTTGTCCAACGAGGCCAGAATTTTAGTGGTCTGTGGCTGCTACTATTTTTCATCAAGCATTCATGCTTGTCGAACTCAAGAAACTTGGAAGTGGGTAGTGCTATGTTTATCCATGCCTACAAGCCCATCAAGAGAGGAGAAGAGATCACCATTTCCTATTTTGATACCCTGGTGCCATTGCTGCAGCACCAAGCCATGTGCGAAATATGGGGTTTCAAATGCAATTGTAGGAGATGCATTTTGGAGCTCTCTCTGAAGGCAACCTTGGAGCCTTCTTTTTGCACACAAATATCTTCTAAATAGATGTGAATATCAAATCACAAAGCGGACGGTTTGAGGAATTACATGACAAATATTTGGAGGAAACCAATGCTGCAAGGTATCTAGAGGGTTTTGACGCTGATCTTCCTACATGCGCAGAATTTGCAAATCTTTTTGTAGAGGCAGAGGAGATTATCTGTAGTTCCGCGTTGTTGAAAACATAAAAATATAGAAATTGGATTCATGCATAATTTGTGTATGTGTATCTTGCAGGAACACAATCCAACAACTTCTTCCCCACATCGTTGACGGAGTGTGTTCCTTCCAGAGAAGAAGTTATGGTGGCCATTAAAAATGCTATACCTGGGACATTCGAACCTTGGTTACGGTAGCACAGCAGTTAGAAAGAGCCACACGTTGGTTTGGGGATGAAAGTTTATTTATTACATGATGTGCATTAGAGCAGGCGAGGGAGGCATGCATCAAAGTCTTTGGGAGGCACAATGAAGATGTTCTCAAGGCACTCATCTTACAACATTCAAACTGCCATCTCTTTTAGTAACGGTAAAACTGTCATTGCTGATGATCTTCAAGATGCACGGCAATGTGACATTTTTTAGAGGAGTGAGCTAACCATTCGATGTTTTGCTTTTTGTTTATTGTGTCATTCCTCGCCGACGGTCATTCTCAGGCTCATCCCATGGGCCCACTCTGTCTGCTCCAGCAACGTTTGTCTCCCAACAACGTCTGTCTCCTAGAAATGTCTATCTCCTCTATTCGTGTCTGTTTTCTTTATGGTGAATCTGTAAACGGTGGTACACACCATACAACATGTCCCATGCATGATGTGGTCTCACTCCGTTTTCAAATTTCAAATTAAGCACCAAAATCAAATTTTGAAACAAAGCGAGAAATAAGAGCTCCCATCTCCGTATTTCTTGTTTGACCTGTAGCTCTTGGAGCTAGCAGAGGCATCATTCATTTCTGGTTAGACTTGTAGCTCTTGGAGCGAGAAAATGCGCATCATTCGTTTCTTGTTAAACTTGTAGCTCTTGGAGCGAGCAAAGGCATCATTCAAACGGTTCTTTGTGAGTCTTTATGCAACTACAAAGAGAATTTTTTCTATAATAAGGTAAAATGGAGTTATTTTCACTATTATTTTTTATGCTAATTAATTGTTATTTAATTAATTAGATGCAAATCATTAGTTGTTTAATTAATTAGACGCAGAACATGTATCTTTGCCTAATTTTTTGAAGAGTTGATGTCCAATAATTAACCACATTAATAAATTCAGTTATGGAGAGCAGAGCCACTTGACCAACTGAGGAGAAAATGGAGAAAATGGAATTGAAGTGGTCAAATAATTTCTGAATTTATGAAAACTTCTTTTGTTAATTAAAAAATATTTTTAAGTATGATATAATATTTACATCACAGTTGGAGTGACATGTATTTATGATGGGTTGATGGAAATGATATCATTAATCTTGATATGGGTTGATGGCTCATTTTTATCTTGGTTTTGGTTGATCCAGAGAATGAAATTAATTTTTAAGATCTGATTTTTGTTTTTATTTTTATAAGATTTGAATTTTTTTGTATTTTTATAAACCGATAATATTATCCATTTTTATAAAAATATCAATTATTTTTATTGAATTTAGTTTAATGATGGTATTTTTTTAAGTTTTGGGTTAGATTTTATATAAAAAAAACAATTAAATAGTCACTACAAGGAAAATCCCCTCTAGCGAAGGTTATAAAGGAGGTTTTTAGTGTTATAAAATTGGCCAAAATTGTCAAAAAAACATATGCTACCACATCCGTTTCTGGTAACGGAGGTTTTGGCGGAGCTTTTAACGGAAATTCAACACAACTAAAAAAAAAATGGGTGCCCGGAGGTTATTACGGATGTTTTTTCATCGATGCTCTTATCAGGTTTTAACACACCGGTGCATATTGGTAGACAGAGCATTGGGGTGGTCGAACAAGAATGCACCGGGTTGTTAAGGAAAATAACAGCACTGGGCCTGGTGTTGGCGATACAACGCATGAAGCCGTTCTAATTGGTCTTAGGATTTGAGCGGTGCCCATAGGTCGTATAAACGCATCGGTGCATATTCTTATATAAACGCCCCGGTGCATTGTATCACACAAATGCACCAAGGTTTACAATCGGTATCAGTATTCATGCAGTGAAAATATGTCATACAAATGCATCGGCACTTATTGACACATAAACACCCCGGTGTGTACTTTCACACAAATGCACCGAGATTTGTAATTGGTATCGGTATTGGTGTGGTGCATATTGGTCATCCAAATGCACCGGCATGTATTACGTACGTAATAAACGCCTTGGTGCATGTGACGCGTCAAACGCACCGCATTTTATAACCGGGTAAATCGCGTATTCGTGCGTGTTCATAGGCGTAAAACAACACTCGGTGTGTATAGACATAACGATTGGCGTCGTAATTAATAAAACGCCTCGATATTTTTAACTAGTTTTGGTATTTTTTGCGTCCCAATAGGTAGTATAAACGCACCTATAGCTTTAATAAACTCAGTGCACCGTTTTTCATTTTGTATTTTTTAGAAACATCACTCGCTTGTAAGGCAATTATTGTGATTGTTTTTAAATTCATTATTCATCAAAACAACACATATTATAACAATATTCATATTAAATAAATTTTTATTAATGGATTTTAATGTGATGTTTAGATTAATTTGTTATATCATACTTCATAATTATTGTATTTTTAAAATTCATTATTCATCAAAAGTCGACACATATATATGTTATAACAATATTCATATGAATTAAATTTTTTATTACTGCATTTGAGAACGAAAATGGAGAATGCAATAGCGACAATAGAGAATGCAATAGAATAAATTAGAACATTTTTATTATATATATATATATATATATATATATATATATATATATATATATATATATATATATGAATAAGACATTCTTTGTCATACAAAATGGTACAGTTATTGGTATCCATTTATCTTTCAATTGGGACACTATGTCCATTGCATTAAAGAAAATGTATGATTTCACAGACATTTTTCCAAAAATAGTACAATGCCTTGCTTTTATATCCAAACATAATGATCATCATTCTTTGCTTGAACTGCTATCACTGCTAGAGCTACTTCCATGACTTGGGTTATTTTCAAAAATGTTTTGTTCATGACGTTGATTGTTTTTTTCTTCTTCACCTTCTTCCATCTACAAACATAAAAATAAACTGTAATGAGTGTATATACATTGGTGAGAATAATGAAAATTGCAATATTAAATAATATACATCAATGTAAATCGAAAAGAAATGACGTACCAATGCAATAATTGACTCATAAAATATACACATTCTTTCAAAACCAACATGCCATCTTTCAAGATTTGATCTGTTGGCGCAGTGCCATACTTTGTTTCCTGCAAGTTTTATACCCCATAAGAAATCATATATTTAATATAAAAGATTTATTTTTTCTATTAATTATAGACGTACCTAAGTAAAACAAGATCGATAGATGCTTACAAATTCCACAATTAAGTTATGATATGCCAACATATACGCACAACCCATATTTAAACCAATTTCAATCAATTCCTCTTATGGTTCTTCTTTGTATGTTAGCACCTGTTTGGAGACATTCAATGATGATTTTTGTAAAACAACTTAAAAATACAAAAATGAAATCTAGTTAAGTTGTTATAAGGAAGTAACAATTACTCACAAACTTAGATATCAATCCTTTTCTTCCTTGTCGTCCTGTTTTATGTGCTAAATGGGTTCCATTTTCTTTTCTTTTCTGCAAGAAAATACTTGAAAATTAATATTTAATGCTAAATTGTTTATTTATTTTACTTAATGATAAAAAAATTCAATGATTACATATTACATTTGAAGCACGTTGTTGTTGAGATGGCTCCTCCTGCGATGCAATTTTGTCCATTTCTTTGACCATCTCCTTGTACATATTTTTAGACATTCCTACTAGCATATTTTTTATATCAGCTCGTTCATCTTTTGAGATTTTCATAATCTTCCTGAAAATGTAACATGACAATAAACTATTTAATTTTTATATTGATATATGAAAAGTAAGTATAACAAAAGTGATATTTATAAATAATTCTAGACAAACATCTAAAGGAATATTACTTTTTTATTCCTTCTTTTTTGTTGTTGTACGTTTTTGCTATTAAAAGTCTGACATGTCTCATTGACCAATTCTCTGGAAACTCTTCCTGTAGTTTACATAAAATCTAGTTCTTGGAATCATTGGATTGGTTTTTGTATTGTAAGTGGAAATAACATCTATACATTCATTCCACTAGATCCCTCAAACATTTGTAAAAGTTCTTCCCCCTTTCGTTAACCTCCAACACCACTCCAGATGAGCTAAGGAGCAATTCATTTTCATTTGCATGTTCTATTGTTTTTCTTTTCTTAGAACAACATTCCTTTTCCGAGTTGTTGGTCCCTGTAGAACATTAAACAGAGGTGAATTAATAGAATTTTTCACACATGTTATCTAATAATATTTTTACTTATATTATTAATGAAAACTAAAAAAAGAAACTCATATTGGATCAATAGTATTTTTTCATTCACCTAATTCATCCTTTTGCAATTTTTCCATCAAGCTTATACGTTCTTCTGGTCCTAGATCAGAAATAATCTTATCGAGCTTCGTCATTTTGTGGCTCTGCATGATACACATTAAACAATACATATTATTTAAACTTACATATAGTTCAAAATTAAATTTTTTGTAAAAAATTTACAAAGAACTTGACTTTTTTGCTTTTGATCTTGATGTGTTATAAGTATTTTTTTTATTTGATCTCTTGTTAGTCATTTCTTTAACAATATAAAACTTGTATCATATCAGTCAATAATATATTTTTAAATAAACTGTCAACTTCTCAATTAAAAAATAAAAAATCTCAAAAAAGCGGTGCGCCATTCATGGTTAACGCACCAACGTCGGTGCGTGTATGTCTTTACCATGCACCGAAAAAACAGAATAATACACCGTACGATGCTCTATGTCAACAAGAAGCCCCGGTGCGTTACATGTCAATGACCGCACCGGTTAACCATCATAAAAATAATAAAAATCGTCCAGTGTTAGTTTTTTTAGCATAAATCAGTGCTATATTTTACATATGGCGCACCGTTAAAAAATCTTCTTTTTTCACATTACTTATCCGGTTCTCTTGTAAACAACATAACACCAGTGCACTACCTTACATAGGGCACACCGGTAAAAAATCTTTCTTTTTTAAATCATTCCAAGGCCAACATGGATTAGGATACGATTATGCTAATTGTCCCGTCCGTTACATGTCTTAGGTCTATATTTAGCAATACAAAACCCTATAAATCTAAATTGAAAAGTCCTAATTCTGAATCACAGAAAGAAGAAGAAGAAAGGGGAGAAACAAAAAGAAAGTAAGGTTTGTATTTTTTATAAGTGTTTTCTTTTTTTTTTCTAAACTGAACGTTCGCGGTGCGTCATAATGAAATAGCGTACCAGCTGCATATTTTTCTAATTTTTTATGATAGTACTTTCACGGTGCATTGTGATAAAAGAGCGCCTAGGTGCACTCTTTTAAACAGGGCGCACCGAATTTATTTACGCAAGGGCCAACATGCATTGGGATCCGACTATGTAGGTGAACATGTTCGTTGGATATCTTAGGTTTATATTTAGCAATATAAACCCTATAAATATAAATTGAAAAGCCCTAATTCTGAAATCACAGCAAGTGGGAGAAGGCAGGACAAAAACAAAAATAATGTAGGGTATGTTTGTAAAATGGTTTTTTTTTCAAAACAACACGTTGTGCGGTGCACCATAATGTAATAGTGCACTGGTGCCATATGTTACATATGGCGCACTGATAAAAACATAATTTTTTTTTAATTTTTTATCACTGTACTTGTGTGGTGCGCTTGTATAACATAGCGCCCCGGTGCGCTATGTTACGAAGGGGGCACCGACGAAAACAAATGTCATTTTTAAGATTGACGCAAGGGCCAACATGGATTGAGATCTGACTATGCAGATCCTCTCGTTGGTTGCATGTCTTAGGCTTATATCTAGCAATACAAACGCTATAAATATAAATTGAAAAACCTTAATTCTGAAATCACAGCAAGTGTGAGAAGAAATGGCAGAAACAAAAATAATGTAGGGTATGTTTGTAAAATGGTTTTTTTTCTAAAACAGCATGTTTTGCGGTGCTCCATGATGTAATCGTGCATCGGTGCCATATGTTACGAATGGCGCATTGATAAAAACATATTTTGTTTTTTTTGTTTTTTATTAGTGTACTTCAGTGGTGCGCTTGTATAACAAAGCGCACCGGTGTGCAGCGTTACGCAGGGCGCACCGACACAAAAAAAATATGTATTTTTTTAAGATTGACGCAAGGGCCAACATGGATTGGGATTCGACTATGCAAGTCGTCCTGTGGGTTGGATTTCTTATGAGTACAGAAACGCTATATATCTAAATTGAAAAGAAAGAGGGAGAAAAAATGGCAGAAACAAAAAGAATCTAGGGTTTTGTTTGTAATAATTGATTTCTTTTTTTATTTTTGTTTCCGAAAACTGCAGAAAAGGTAAAAAAATGTAGAAACAAAAAGTTAAAAAAACAATAAGATTTGATTTTGTATTTTACTTCATAAAAAACTAGAGAAAAAATAAAATAAAACAATAGACTTTGATTTCTTATTTCACTGCATAAAAAAAAAACTACAGAAAAAAGTACAAAAAAACAATAAACTTTACTCATGTCGTTTAAAATTCTATGGTACAGGGTTTGAATTACCAGAGGTTTCAAATTCGGATTGTCTGAATACTTCTGTTCAAACGTATTTCCCTGCTCCATAGTGCTCTCGTGCTCTGTTTGCTCTGGGTATGTATCCTGCAAATCTTTGGCTAAAATGTTTTTGCAAAAATAGTGAAATAATGAAAAGTGTTTAGTATTTAAACAAATGTTTTATGAAATTACATTTTCGAAAATATTTTGCCGCCAAATTTTCAATTTACCGCCTTTTTTTTTCACTTAAAGAAAATAGGGTTGCGCTTTTTTTTATTGCGGTTATTCGTTTACTGGTGCGTCCTTTAATTCAACCGCACCGGTGCTACTTTTTACAAAAGCGCACTGGTGCGCAAAATAAAGAACTGGCTACTGTGGTTATCTGGACAATACGCACCGGAATTACATTTAGGTTTATGCACCAAAGTTTATTGTTGTTTTGCTCAAATGTAGGGAGAAAATATCATATATTATATGAAATGGACAATTCTTCAAAATCCACCTCGTTCCATAATATTTCTCAAAGTCCATTGCGGAGTTCTCCCTATCCATGTGGAGACATAATATTTACTTCAGAATTGTTTTATTTTTTCACTATCTAATTGAATTTATGTATGTTTTTTATCCATGTAGTCAATCATGCACAACTTAATTAAATTTATAATGTATACAAATTTCCAGGTTCATGCAGATTCATCATCAAGTTCAGATGCACAAAATTATATTCAAAGTACTGCTCCAAAACATCGAAAGTTCTTATCAGAAGTTGCATACCGCAATATGCATTTGGTAGATGAAAATGGACAGACGCTTCACCCTGCCAATTGTAGCAAAATTTCATCTTCTAGCCACAATCCCGGGATAATGATGGTAATTATAATTATAATTGTTTGGTATATGAATTGATTAATATGTAATTATTTCAATGTCAAACCAATTTATAATCATGCAATATTTTCAACGTGGTTACTAATTGATATCATAATATTTTTTACTAATCATGTTCAATTTTTTTTTTTAATTATTACGATTCTAGTGATGATGAACGACCTACCTACCATCTTCCGTTGCACCCCATGACAATGTAAAATCGAGACAACACTGAATTAAGAGAAAAAATCGGAGAGGAACGATACCAAGAATGGTTGAATCAACCACCGATTCAATTGCCGCTACATTCAGATTCACCAATTAGGAATGAGTACAATAATAGTAGTTCTTCACAAGCTGGAAATGGAGACAATCAAATAGAGGTTGGTATGGATGATTACTTAAGGGATACGACTGCCATGGAGACAATTTTGTTAGATGCATTCTAAAATGATGATCAGCTAGGGGATGATGCTCATATCACTGACACATTTTTCAAAAGCCTTAAATTTGCTTCCAACACCCCTCTCTTTGGACCTGACGGTCAGTCAAAGTCTACCCAGTTGGGGACAACGATGTTACTATACAACTTGAAAGCAAAGTTTGGCTTTTCAAATGCATGTTTCTCGGAACTTTTGAGGTAAATTACCATAAAGTACTTCCGGCCTTATATATAAATTTGAAATATAATCATTACACTCCAATTAAAATTACAAATGTTAAATTTTATGAACGTTAATAATTATATCGAAATTAATGTATATTTATTAATATAGTTTTCCATGATCACCAACTACAGGTTATTCAAAGATAAGGTTCTTCCGAGTGATAATGTCTTGCCTGGTAGCAGCGAGGAGGAAAAAAATTGTTGAAAATGTTAGGTGTTGAGTACATATAATATCATGCATGTCCAAATGATTGTATTCTATATAGAGGAGAATATGCAGACAAAGAGATGTGTCCGAAATGTGGGCATGACAGGTACGATAAATAAAAAAAGAAGGGTAAATCACGTACTGGTCCTCCTTTTAAGATATTGAGGCACATGCCTATAATCCCAAGGATTCAAAGGCTCTTTCATTGCAAAGATTTAGCTATGTTGCAAGGATGGCATGCCTCACACAGAAGTGAGTTGGGATTTATGTGAATACCAACTGATTCAATAGCCATGAAGCATATAGAGGATACATGGCCCGAAAAATTCAATAATGAAGTACGAAGTCTACAACTCAACATAGCCATGGATGGCGTCAACCCATATTCCCTCTAGAACACCAACTATTCTGTTTGGCCTGTAGTAGTGATCAATAACAATATCCCCCCATGGTTGTCCATGAAGAATGAACATCTTATGTTGGCTCTCATAGTCCCTGGTAGAAGACAAGTGAAGAATATGGATGTCTACTTACAACCACTGGTAGATGAATTGAAGGAATTATGGGATGGGATAAATGTATACAATGTATGAAGACCCATCGCAACAAAGAGGAGGTTTACGTTGTATGGCATATGTGCTTACACAACACATGATTATCCAGGCTTAGGAGTTTGCACTGGTAAATTTCATGTTTAATTTATTGATTTGTTTATATATAATGTAACAATATTCTTTCACATATTAGTTATTTAATTCGTTGTAATATTATATGTTCTGATCTTCATGATAGTCTTTAACGTGCCATGCATATTAATTAATGTATACAAATATAATCTCGTAGGTCTTGTAACAAAAGGGTATTTTGGATGTAAATGTTGTGGACCTTCTCTGAAAGCTAGATGGTCCAAGGACCTATGAAAGCCAGTGTATGATTACTCCAGGATATTTCCACCAAAACAACACCCTTACAGAAGAGCAGCATCTGCTTTCAATGGTAAACGAGAAAGAACCTAAAGGCCTCCAATAATGACACCAGCTGAATGGATTAGAGCATATGAGAGAGAGAAGGAGAAGGAGTTCACAGAAATGTTCGATTCAAATGGAAAGCCTAAATTCGATGATCCAGATTTCTTTAACACCTATGTTGAGAAATTGCCCATTGGGATGAAAAGGAAATCTATCTTTTATGACCTCCCATATTGGAAGCATCTTAAGATTGCCCACTTATTAGATCCCATGCATATATTTAAAAAAGTTTCATCTTCTTTATGGAGGCACATATCATCGAAAAAAAGTGACACATTAGCGGTTAGGAAAGATCTTATTACTTCAAAACTAAAAAGAAATATTGGCCAAGACGATTAGAAAGTACGAGATCAGAGGCAGGCATTGGTCCCTCTAATTCATGGTTTTTCAAAGAAGGTGATGTCCCACGGATTTTAAAAAAAGATGATATATCTTTGGCAAAGGAAGTTATAATGGATGTGAGGGTGCCAACTTCATATGGGTCTTCACTACGGCGCTGCTTCACTGTGGATGACCATTTTTCAGTGTTGAAATCACATGACCATTTGAATCTTCTAAGAGTACGTATAATGTCAAAAGCATGATTTTATTATTTGTCCCATGCGGTGATCATAAAACATAACTAATTTTGTATATTATTGCACGTTTTTATAACTTTGCAGTGTCATTATCCTTTGTTTGTGCATGGGTGTGTGAAACATGAATTCCCTTAAGACCTAGGATGTGCCATATCTAAATTATCTGCATTTGTACATTGGATCACGTCAAAGGAGATTCATGTGGCTAGCATTCCACGATGGCGTCAAGAGATAGTTGAAATTGTTTGTATGTTTGAGAAGGAACTGCCGACGAGTTTCATGGATTTACAGGTTCATATTCTAATCCACCTGGTAGATGAGGTTGAATTATTTGGGGTTGTTTCTTGTCGTTGGATGTTCTTCTTAGAGAGGTACATGAAAAAATTGAAAGGTTTTGTTCGACAAAGGGAAAAACCCGAGGGGTCTATGGCAAAGGGGTACATATCATATGATTATTTCTACTATGCCAGTGAGTACATCAAGCAGATCGACAACAGACCAGGTGCGGTGATTTGGAGCGATGAATTGGATGAAGACAAAAGAGAAGGAGAGTTGCTCCAAACAAGTGGAAAAAAGCGCTTGATTAAGAGTAAGCTACTTATAATTTTTCAAATTTACAAAAAGTAATTAATTATATTCATGTTGAACTCCGATATAATGTATATTTTGATCTCTAAGTCCTATATAATGTTGGTTTGATTTCATCAGCGAATGCAGAAATTGAAGCTATCAATAAATTCATTCTTTATAATTCTGAAGCGACACAACCGTGGGTCGCATTGTACGAACAAAAAAGAATGAAATGGGATAGTGATAGGAAAGAATTCAGACGGTTGAATGGTAGAAGTGTGCCTTATCCCAATCATTTAAAGGAAAATATGCCAAAAATATGCCCCAACAGTTGGGTTGCTGACCAAGTCAGAGAGAAATATGGTGATACCGGTCGTTACCCGTGTGTTGAAGAGGATGCACTAAACGTAGGGATTGGGTGCAGCAACTCGGAAATAATTTATATGTAAATTTGAAACTTACATTAAGACATCTACATTTCATATTTTAACTGTTGAATTATTATTTATAAGAAACATGACACTTATATGATTTTTTAAACTTTTTTATAATAGGTGCATTTTTTCCCATCTATGTGGGCATATGGACACCATTTTCGCACAGAAAATGCCGATGCTGGAAACATCACACAAGACTGTGGAGTGGAAGTCGAGTTCGATTAATCTAGTCGATCTAGCCACCATGATCAACAACTAGTAAGAGGGACGTTAGGTTACGTCGGAAAGATACAAGAGATCATTGAATTGGATTTTTCTTCTTTCCAATGTGTTATTTTTAGGTGCAAGTTGTGGGGCACCTTTGATCAGAATAATGTAAAGGAAGATCGCGATAGTAGGCTGAATGTATCAACTCTAGAAAGATGTGGGATGAAGCTAAGGAGCCCTATGTTTTCCCTAAACACTGCAACCAGGTGTTTTTCTACCCAGATGTGTTGGATAGGGATTGGTGGTTCGTATTGACACATGACCCTAGATCAAAACATATTTTTTAGAACAATAGTGTTATCATGCCATGCGAGCTAGAAGATAATGAGGGTGATCATGAGAACCGAGAGTGATATGGTACAATATGTGTTATTTCATCAATATTTATACTTTTTAAGATGAGTTTTTCAAAATATTAATGTAATATGTATTAATTTGAATTAATTGGTAATTTGCATTGTGTTAATGTTAAAATCAATAATTCACTTGATAATTTGGTATTATGTACTTGATCTCAAAAACAATGGTGTACTGTATAAATTAATTCTTTTTTTGTATCTAAGATCATAATAAAATAACGATAATTCTAATTAAGTACAGGAATTTATTTGCATTATTTTCTAAATTTCCTTATGTTACAATAAATCATATTATTCTATATTTATTATTTTACAATTATTTAAAATTTACAAATATACAAATTTAAAAATTTTAATAAATTCATTTCACATTAATACAATTACAATTTTACAAATTAAAAAATTACAATTTTAGAAATTTACATATATATCATTACAATTACAATTTTAGAATTTTAAATACAAATACAAATATTACAAATTTACAATATCATGATCATTTGGTATTTATAAATTAATTAATAAACATCACGTTCATGATAAGCATCGTACAAACATCATATTTGACTAAAAAACACATTCAAAATCGCTTACTGCATTATCGTGATCATGATCATCTAACAAAACACAATTAACATTATATATTAACATCATCAGTAAAACACAAACATCAAATATACATCTCATGCTATCACATACACATCTATCTACAAGCTACACACTAAATGAACATATCTAACATGACCTAACAACATACACATAATGATGATCACCAACATGTAAATTAAGTACAACTGCAAAATGAACATAAAATACATGGACCATATAATATATATAACTGAATAATGGTAAAAATATACAATTGTAGTATAAATGTCATGGATCAGCCGATGATCAAGCCTCATCTCCATGATGACTACAGGTAGATGCTACTGGAGGCTCTGCATGCAAATATGGCGCGGCGCGAGGCCGTGAATTATCATGAGATGTCGATGGTACGCTGCACCTTGCAGACTATCCATCATGTGTTGCGGCTCTCTTGTAACGCGTGGCAGTCCTCGTTAGTCACGTAAAAGCTCTCGTAACTCCTACGACATGCCGCATCAGGCTGTACATGTCACGCGGCATGCCTCTCCACATCTGTAAGAGCCTATCATCGACCTCTATATCTGTGAAATCAGCGGGGTGGATGCCCGCCTCAAAAAGAAATGCAATGAGTTGGTCTCCCAACTCCATCCTGTATTTAGCATCGCTCATACGTCGACCGCGGGTCGGCGCACCAGTAGGAGCAGGTCTCGGATCATCTACACCGACCTCCTGCTAATCCTCGACATCAAGATCATCAAGATCCACAACTGGATCAGGTGGTGGTGGCGGCATCTCCTTGCCATCATAAGAGCCAATGTCTGCAAAATATATACAAGTACACAACAATAATTAGACAATTTCATTACACAATTTAATAAAAACAAGTTAAAGAAAATGTTAGAATAAATTTAAATAAAACAGTAATATTACATCTATCATCTGGCAGATCATCATCTGTGAAGAGGATTTTGGCACACCCTCGCCAATCCAACCCCACATAAGGACAGGGGACCATAATGAAGGGATGCTCATCAACACTGGCTAGCAACCCCAGTGCATCATTTGATATCCTCGCTGGAAACAGAGTCTCCTCCCTCTTGGGCATCATCTACCCCCACATATGCATACGTGCCTCAGTCATTGGCCTACGAGGCTGCTGAAGAAAAGAAGGTCTCGTCTCTGGAAACCTCTCAAAAAATAAAATAAAAAGCTCTGAAGAAAAAGGGAAGTTGACCCTCCCTTGTGCACGAGCATGACATCTATCTAATGCTGTACAGAACTACCGTAAAAAGATGGCAGACCACCTAACAAGTCGTGGTTGTTGTAGTAAAGAATCAACATAATATAAAAGCTGGAAACTAATGCGTTTCCCATCACTGGTGTTGTGCGAAATGGTCGAAATGATAAGTGATAGACACTAGACCTCCTCACCACTAAACGCACCAATACGTAATTGTCCTCCAGAGACCTGAAAATCTGAAGGAGACATTATGTCTACTCTAATGTATCTCTGGGAGTAAACTAACTGACTCCCTTCCACACAGCCAGCTGCAACCTCGGGGAACGAGGGAAAATCCACCCCTCTCCTCGAAAGCCCTGCAATAAAATAAACATCCTCCTCAGTGGGCGTGTACCACTGGTCGATACCAACTCAGAAATCTTGTCGATGGGCATTCCACCTTCAGATAAGATGTCTCAAACGACCACTATGGGACTTTAGGGAAGTAGCCTCCTCATAGAACTTGAGGAGGCCTACCTGCATTACGAACCCCTATATTGCTGTTGTAATAGGGTGAGGGTATGCATCTCTCTCCCTCTCTCTTGCCTCCCACAGGTGAACCATGTTATATTGTTTTGCCTGTTGTTGTTGTTACTCCTCTTCTCTCCTTTCACGTCTCTGAATGATTGACATATTAAACACAATTTTTTAATTAAATGACACATGTATTTACAAATATACATATATAAATATTTTTTTAAAAATAAATAAAACAAGAGACAGTGCACCAAAAACACAGTCACGCACCAGTAACGGTGCATCACTACCCAGAGATGCACCGCCTACGATGCACATATGATATAAAGAGCACCGGGAGCGGTGCTCCAGAAAATATTTTTAGTGCACCGTTCACTAAGTGTGATGTCAGGAGGCCAGTGAGCTGAATTCACTATACGCCCCGGGGCTTATAGCTAAGTCAGCTCACCGCCCTCCTGCCACCGTACATAGTCGTACGGTGTAGCCAGGTATCTGAGCGCACCGCTCTTTGTTGTAAAATTTACAATAACAAGGTGCGACTTTGGAATTCGCCCCGGAACTAGTGCGGATACACTTAGCACCAGTTTATCAACCCGAATTGTTGACAATGTCAAATGGCAGTTCCGGTGCGCCGAAAAACTTACGTTGCCCGGGGCGGATAAGTTCGTCAACGCGTCGGTGTCGAGATTCAACATTGTCAACGGTGCCGGCCCGGGTAAATGGCCGCACCGCACTGTATTTTCAAAAGTGCTTTAGTGCGCCTCGCGGGATGCCGAGCGAGTGCGGACGCCTTCGAGCGGGTGTGGTGCGGCACCAACAAATTACGGACAACACACGAAACGGTGCAACCGTAGACTTTACGGAAGCACGCACGCGGTGCGGCGGCGCTCGCGCACTGCACGACAAAAATATATACGACACACATATATATATATATATATATATATATATATATTAATGGTTAATTTTAAGGTTTTTTCAAATTCTAATCCGCTAAAAGGTTTAATAGAAAAACTAGAAAAATGCACACATTTATCCATCGAGGAGGCATATTGGTGTACAATTTAAAAAGAAAAATTTGTCCACTATTTCATAAAATTCAAAGCTGAGATTGGTGGCAATGTACGAGCGGTAGTGCGTGCAATAAGTGCAATGGGAGAACGGATGTCGGTGCAGCTCAAGCAAGGATAACTTGCACCGGTGCTTGAGAGCTGCAGCAACGACCAAAAAGTGAAAAAATGCGGTTTTTTGGTGTAATGTTTTTATTTTATTTAACTGTTACGATGCGCCGAGTTTTAAACGAAGTCTTGAATGCGTTATGTAATGCGCACCGAGCTCTTTTTGTTTTCCCACGCTTTTAGGAAGCACCGGGGGCGGCGTAAAGCTGTCACACACCGGTGCACTACAGTAACGCGATGCCTCGGATTCAGACCGTCCGGTGAAACAATCATTTTTAGTTTTTAGCCGTATTTTCTTATTTAACCTATTCGGTGCACGGGATTTTTATAGCGAGTAACGGTGGGTTTCTCATGCCGCGTCGGGCTCTTCTGTTTAACGTGCTTTTAGGAGGCACGGGGATCGCGTATTTTTAATGCACCGATGCTCTACAATAATATGATGCACCGGTAACGATATCGCGGTGAACAGATGATTTCTGCGGTTTTTACCGGCCATAAATTTTTTATTTAACCCTATTAGGTTGCGCGGGATGTTTTAGAGTACGGTGCATTGTATATGTGCCGCACCGGGCTCTTCATGTTTTTCGCGCGCTTTTAGGAAGCACCGAGGCGAAGTATTTTTAAAGCATCGGTGCTCTACATTGTCATGATGCCGGTAACAATCATCGGTGAACGATAATTTACTGGGTTTTTGGCCATAATATTTAACCCTATTCGGGCATTGCGAGCATTTATGGGGATCTGAGGGTGCATTTCCATCATTTCGCCCGGGAATTGTTTATGTTCCACTACTCTTTTATGACGCACCAGGGGCATAGCGTTGTGACACCGGTACAGTACGGTAACTTTGACGTGCCGGTAACGATGCGGTGATCAATAAATTTTTCGCGAGTTTTGAGTAGTAATTTTTAATTGTTTTAAACCCTTTTAGATTGCGCGGCATTTCGATCGATGCATTTCGGTCATTCGGCACCCGGGTCGTTTATGTTCACGCACTTTTTATGAAGCACGAGGCTAATGATATGACACGCACCGGCACGGTTCTTGAATTAAAGCACGAGGGTGTGTCACGCTTTCTTGTTTCGTGTGCCAATGTTTTATACGATTTTTGCCGTATATTTAACCATCGCCGGTGGAAAAGCATTTTGTGGGTGCCCCGGTGCGTTTCATTTTATTCCACAACGGGGGGTATCATGTCGGTCGACATGTAAGCACCGGTGCTCTACAAAAATAAAACGCAAGACATTATGTGTGTATGGGGCGCACGGTGTCGGTGTGCACAATTTTTGTAATGCTGACGGTGCTTTGTCACATTGAACGCCGGTGCGTTCTAGGTTGATAAGAACATCGAGACGAAATACATCGCAAAAGCCTCCGCCGCCACACTTACTCTAGGATCTCACGCTAGAAAGCGGACGTCTGGGTATTTTTTGTGGGGTTCCTCAAAAACATCCACTAGAGAGGTCTTTTCCTTGTAGTGAGTGCAAGAAAATTGTAGGTTATCATTGATTTTATTAGGACAAACATGTATGTGATTCATCAATATCTTTTGATTGGTGCCCATTGATAGTGTCGTTGCAGGTCTTCTCGAGCACTAAATCTGTCCTTCCTTTTTGCTAGTGATTGATGCGATCAACTAGCCATTGACATCAAATGCATGCATGTGCACTTAATGAATGCTTTTTTTCACGCATTTTATGATCTTTTAGTTCTGTACAACGTCTTCTCTAGAATTCTTTTTGTTTTTAAAGACAATGCGGTCGTATGCAAAAATCGGTTTCGATTGTGGGCAAAAAATGACTTGTGGGTTAATGCGCTTTATGGTCAAGTGTACTGGCGAGTGAAATACCGGTACTTGCATAAAGTGTTAGATCATAGTGACGAGTTCTTTCTTGCCGCTTATGCTTGTTCTTGAAGCTCTATAGTTTACAAACAACGAGTAAATCTTCTCTTATAAAATACTAATTTCGATTAAGAACATAATGAAGTATCGGATAAATGTGCATGCCTTTGTCATTCTCCATGATGTGGTCCTTTTTACGAGACTCAATTCAGTTCTTATAGAATTTAGAAAGGAAAATATCGTCACTACAAAAGACTCGATTCAGTTCTTATAGAATTTAGAAGGAAACTTTGTGCATTCATTTGATGCCAGTGAGTCCTGCTTTCGGGAACAAACAGAGATTCCTAAACATGACTACCAAAGAGCTTGATGCTTCTAATCGCGAGGTATTCATAGCTTGAAAAACACCCAAAGGAGAACCACCAACATATTCGAGATATAGGATGAAGATAATGCATTTAGAAATGTGTCCTCTTATCCAATTGGATTAGCCCCAAGTCCAATCAATATGTGATGATGCCATGTATATGTAATGAAATTTGTCCCCAAATTTGTTTGTAAGTAATTTCTAAATTCCGGCGATTTGCGGATCAGCTTATAGAAATTGTTTTAAGGAAAGTTGGTTCAAATTACATGTCCACGTAATACTCTTGGGATAGCACAACTCTAAACCATATTAATCCTTTGAGGGGTTTATCTATCAGAAAGTCAATTTACTTTTCATATTCAATTTATCGGTTAATCAAAACTCTGTGACAACATGAAATTCCTTAAAACACATTAAAGACATCGTCAAATGAAATGGATATTTTGCTAAATTTAGGATACCTCTACCTCACACCTGAAGGGTTCATCTACATATGTGCAAACATTCCTATTTTTATAGCCCATAATTCAAACGGGTAAGGTTTTACCGATGTATCTTGACAATTACATTGAAGTTCAAAGGTCACAAGAGGGTATGCTTAAGGAACACAGACCATTGATATATATATTCAATGGTAGAATAAGGTTTGCATGGGTATGCTTAGAGAACACGGACCATTGGTATGAATATTCAATGGTAGAATAAGGTTTTGTTGGCCCGGAAGCGATTTTTGTAGGCTCACAAGTAGAATTGGACAAACTAGAAAGCATGCCTACAAATGCCATTTTCTTCAAAAACGGAAAAAAGGAGGAACACATGAACAAAAAGTGAAAAATTAGTCAAATATCTATTTGCCAAGAACCTCCAAAAACATAGCATTCTTTCTTCTTTGTTCATGAATCATGATATCTAAAGGGTGGTTTTTCAGTATGGTTAGCTTTATATGCACAGCTGAAACATGTTTCTATTACTGTGAAATTCAATGATGGTTTCCAAATCTAAAGTAGTCATTTTCCACAAAAATCCCTACCACATTTTTAAGAACATTAGACCCTCAAATCTAAAGAAAGATATATGGAGAACTAGATGTGCTCCTTAATAAAGTCTAGAACGATAGTGTCACTTAATCTTATAATATAGTCGTGTGAGAAAAATGAATTGTTTCTTTACGCATCGAGAGTAAAGTTTAGGTATATGGGTATCTGCTCTAGGTTTTACAATTGTGTTTACCTTGATCGATGACGAGGTGAAACGTAAAGGCTCATCTTGTCTTAAGAATAAATTTCAACATATGAGGACCCAAATTGTCAAAAGATAGCTTTAGAGGATGATGATTTTATCTTTAATGGAGGAGAAATATTTTGTGTTAAAGTGATAGTTTAGGGTTAAAAGGCCCAAGGATGAGACAATCGATGTGTAGTGCTCTCACCATTTTGAGGAGGACTTGAGATACGATCTATGTTGTGAGAAACTTTTTAGTTTTTAGAACTTCATGAAATTTGGTTATCTTCTACTTGTATTTTCGTTTTGTTGAAGTCTATGATTATGTGATTGAGTGAAATGTGTTTGAACAGAAATGCATCTGTTGCATTAGAATAGTTAAACAATGTTCGATTCTTATATCTTGTTGAGTAAAAAACACAATATTTGCACCAGAAAAGCACGGTGCTCTTACAAGTTACAACCGAGGGATGGGAGAGATGCGTGTCGGTGCTCTAGCCCCGGTGAGAGATCTTCATATCACGTCCATGGATTTTACCAGGACCGGGACCACCGGTCCTATTCGATACGCCACCCAAGTAGCGGGTAGGTTTAGCTTGAAACCAACTATACCAAGTGTTGACCGAGTACAATCGGGTCAAACCGGTTTGCCCCAATTGGCTCGGAAAAATCGTAGTTGACACGTGATCTTACCCCATTTGACCCATCAGTTTGACCAGTTTGACTACTTTGATAGGTTTTTAAATTCCATATTTAGTCCACTTGAAGGCTCATTTTTCACATTTTTGATCTCATGTCATCTATGATCTTATTATGTATCATTGTATCATCATATCATACTTTGACATATGATTTTAGATTTGACTCTTGAATTGGATTTGTTTGAACTTGCTCCAAAACATGTGAAAACAAGGTACTAAAATCATATCATAATAACGCATATTTAGGATAGTAGTGGCACAAGTCATTTTTTTCACAATATGAAGATAGTGTATAATACATTAGTGTTGCTAAAAGACGATGCACCAAGTCTTCTTGCTTTATCTCAAGCAAGAACATTTCTCACAAAGCTTCCCAAGCAAACAGCGAAAGTCAATCACACTCTCTGTAAACTAGATGCTTACCAAAGGCATTCCACCAAGCTATCTACCGACCTTTCCATAACCTCAAAAACAAGCTAGTGTCACATGAGCTATCCAACCCTTAGATCCACACTTGCATCTCACACAGCTTACTCTTCACTTGCATTACACAAGCCCAAGATCTCTCATATTTGCCTCTCACAAGCACTTCCCTATTACATGAGTAAATAATTGTTCTTACGAGATCCTCCAATAGACTCATCACACCATCACATCTCTAAGACGCAATACAAGTGATAAAAAATACGATCTCATCCCTTTATATATCTTGAGGTGAGGGAGGCTAACAATAAAACATGGACCAAGTCCACAAGCAACCCTATTGCTAAGTCAACAACATGCTCTCTAGTGGAGAGCGCGCTTTAAGCATGAATGCCATTGGGCACAATAGGGTTTCTACCATAGATGAAGTTCTTCATCTAATCTTGGTGCAATTAATGAAACAATTATTTTGAAATTATCTTGATTATTTTGTGTAACGATACGAGTGTGTCAAGATTGGTCAATTCTCAATTTTTCCCTAAGTATTTCCCAATTATTGCCAATTTAATCTTTTACGGACTTTTGTCCCATAATTTCTTATTATGATTATTTCATCTATGGTTTCTACAATCCAAAAGGTGGTGCACTCTCCAAATCTAGGTGTCCCGGATGTCAAGGGCTCCTCTCTAAGCAAGATGGTACATTCACCAACAATGGCTCGTCAAGTCAAGTTTTCCTCCTTACCATATATGCAAGGTATCTCCTATGCCTCTAGGGCTTTGTGCCCAACCTCCAAGTGCATAATGTCCTCCAAGGTTGTTAATCCACTTTTCCTAAGCACCCATCCTCCTAAACAAGTGCACCCATGTAGAAGGTGTCAAAGCGCCATGTGTTTCAGCTCGCACATCAAAGTAAGCCTCCCTAGCATATAGACCTACTACGCTCTCGAAAAACTAAGTCAATCAATATACAGCAAAGGGAGCTAGAACATTAATCCTCCACATCACATGAAGCGCTCCCCTAGCTAGGTGAAAATGTACGGAGCAGCAATAGGCCGACATGGTCTAGAGTCTAGACTCTACATTATGCCAGAGGTACCACGGCTTCATTGTGCATTAACCGTTGATATGAGAATGTGCATGTGTCATATGGTTATAAGATTACAAAACCGACCTATGATGCTCCTACATGTTACCTGTTGGAATATGTGGCAACATGAATTTGATCATGATGCATCATAATAGCTCGATGAAGGGGCAATGCCAAGTGGAAGGTTTACAACCAATCACTCTTTGAACGACACTTTCATGGCTCCTACTATCGTTCTCCTGGGCTCCATGAAGTATGAGTGGAGTCCAAATACGCTAGATCATTGAGTCCTTTGGAAATATCAATGACTAAATTCACGTACTGAAAATATTGTTGAAAATCTACCAACACGATGAAAACAGATCACCTCTCAATGAAACAGATCAACATATAGCTGCGGTAATATGAGCAAGTCACCCAAAGCAACGGAATTTCTAAATGATGGTTGTGCTAAGAGGTGCTTCTATAGCCCTATATGAGAGATGTTGTAACATGGGTAATACTAACCTCATCATATGCTGGACCATATACTATTACAAAAAAGTAATTAACATTAGTACAACCATATATGAGATGGACCATGAAATGAAAAAAAATTCGCCATTCTTTTCCTCATTTATTAACTTGATTATGGTGTATTTTACGGCATTGAATATTTGATTTATTCCTCCCCCATGTTTTCAATTGTCACATTCTGTAACTATGATATGTTGAGGAGTGAAATTTTCTTCTCCATCGATCTATCAATATGATATCTTGAGCTTGAAAGCATGATGCAATTTACATGATTAAATTTTGGGTGTGATTTCTTGTTATTTAATTGGCATTTTGTGGCTTTATGCGGTTGTTCTCAACGTTTCTATACTTTAGTTACATTTTTTTCCTCCACATTTTTTGGTTTGTGCATCTTCCACGTAGCTTATACACAGTTAACATAATCCCGTACTTTAGGTTCCCATTATGGCATGTTTTATAATTTATAGCAGGATGAGGCCCCATGCCTCTTTTCATGAGAGTTTGTTTTTAAAGTATGTAGTCTTACTCACCGTTCACTTTGATGCTATCCACATGTGCCAATGATGGGCATATTGGATGAAACTTTGATGTTGAGCTTCGAGAAGTTTGTTTCCGACAATATGAAAAATTTAACTTGATTTATAAAGTCATGAGGAGTGCGTAAGATCTTTTCTATATGCAAATGCCTTGAGGTACTACTAATTTTTCCAAGTTGGAATCTCATATGTGATCAAGTCTAAAGGAGTGAAAATAACTGCATTGTTTGCAAAAGCCATCGCCCTTGCTTTAGCCAAACACCCAAAGCAATCAATGCAAGATGCAAAGATGGCAAGAGTTTCTACCTACAATAGCAACATAAACATTAGGGCTCATTGTGGCTATGGATGGAGGCATAATTACACTCGTGCTTCTGGGATGCGGATAAGGTTTGGAATCCAAATTATATAGAATTTAGATCTCAGACCTCTATTATATCAAATTCAAATTTTTTGCTACATTTTTTTTATGGTTCAATTTATGAAGCCTTAGCGATGATAGTACATTACTTGCCACGAAATTTTGTAAGTCTAAAATTTTCGATAGTTTGTATCTTGCATTTAGGTTGATATATATACTCTCTCTACGAAATGGAAGGAATTGGTAGATAAGTCTCGTGCAAAGCAGCCTTCGACCTCGAGAATATGGTCTTCCTAAAATCCATAAGGATGGGTGCCCCCCTTCGGCCCATTGTTAATACCATTGGCGGTCCGACTTATCTTCTCGCCAAGTATCTATCCCATAAGCTTAAGCATCTTGTAGGTCGTTCGTACTCCTTTGTTAAAGATTCTTCTTCTTTCATTAATGAGTTGAAGGATGTTAAAATGGATCTTGAGGATAGGCTTGTCAGCTTTTTGATGTCATTTCGCTTTACACCAATATCCCCATTAATGAGGCTATTGATGCCATTAATCGCATTACTCGATCTAGATACGGCACATTTGAGTCGGGGATCTCGCTTCACCTCTACTTTCTTCAGCTTTTTGAAGGAGAATTCTATGAACAAACTTGTGGTGTTGCCATGGGTTCTCCCCTTTCCTCGATTGTTGCTAATCTATTTATGGAGGACTTTGAATCTAAGGCTCTTTTCTGACGGCTCTTTTCCAGCCAAAGCTTTTGGAAAAGGTTTGTAGATGATACTTGTGTCGTGTGGCCGCATGGCAAAGAAAAGTTAGATCTTTTTTTCCTTCATCTTAATGATCAATCGCGCTCCATAAAATTCACCATGGAGTATGAAGTGGATGGTATTCTTCCGTTCCTTGATGTTCTTATTTCTAGAAAAGATGATGGTACTTTCTCCCATCAAGTGTTTCGAAAGAAAACCCATACTCGAGCAATATCTTCATGCTAGTTCACACCATTTTCCCCTGCTCAAAAAATTAGGTGTCCTAAACACCTTAACCGCAAAGAGTGAGGATATCTCGATGAGTCTCACCTCGAGGGAGAAAATACCCATCCGTTGAATGTCTTTTTGTAAAAATGGTTATAATAGGTCGCAAGGCCTTAGAGCTTTCCTCAAAGCAAAGAAAGGTCCTTTAATTAAAAATAATAAGGACCCTAGTCATTGGTCCAACAATGTATCGTCTTCCGTTCATTCAGGGGAACCATTGATAAAATTTCTAGGGTCTTGGGAAGCATAAGGTGTCTTCGTCGTTCAAGCCCCTTTGCACGATTCGCGTGCTCTCTCAAATCAATTAAGGATCCGATTGACCCTAGGGATGGGAAAGGTGTCTACATCATTCCTTGTTCTTGTGGGACTCCCACATTGGTGAAATGGTTCGGTTTATAAATCAAAGGATTTGTGAGCATGTCTGCGACATTAAGCATGGAAGATCCCGCTCGTCCGCCCTAGCCGAACATGTGAGAAAAGACTAACCATCATATCTCGCATCGAAGAGGCTAAGGTCATTGCA
Source organism: Pinus albicaulis (assembly GCA_034641835.2). Taxonomy (NCBI): domain Eukaryota; kingdom Viridiplantae; phylum Streptophyta; class Pinopsida; order Pinales; family Pinaceae; genus Pinus; species Pinus albicaulis. The sequence continues at coordinate 72,004 of JAXQQM020086142.1, forward strand.
TAGGATCGATCATTTCCATCATCGGAAGTTAAGACCCGTTAAAATCAATAGAGATGATGGTTAGATCATCGACGAGTGTTGGATACACTTATATTCTTGATGATTTTATTTTATTTTATTTTATCTATTTATTTATTTTATTTTATTTTTATTTTTTATTTCCTACCCTACCTATTGTTCCTTTATTTTTTATGTTTATCTTTAATTTTTTATTTTTTTATCTCATATATATATATATATTATTATTTATTATTTATTTATTATTTTATTTTATTTTATTTTATTTCTATATTTTTATTTTATTATTATTATTATTATTATTATTTTGACTTCGCGCTTTAATAAATAAATAAAATTCAAAAAATTATAATTAAATAATTATATATATATATATATATATATATATATATATATATATATATATATATATAAAAGTTAATGAATCAAAACTAATTGAATAAATTAGTCAAATATTCTCATAATAAAAAATAAAACTAGTCTGATTATTATTCAAAACTAGTCGTTTTCCTAATCTGCTCGTAAGCCATCTCTACATCTATTTAAGCTTAATGTCCTAGTCTCGATCTCTCACCTAGTCTTGATGATGAACCACACCGGTTGGTTCGAAATGCGTACGACAATGTTCCATTGATTTTTTTGCAATTTATATGATGGATCGCGAAGCATAGTTTCCGAAAATATAATACGAGTTTCGTGAAAATGCACTATGAATATGTTCTACTTATTCATGTTCGGGATTTGCTTTGATTTTCCGATCAAAAGAGAATTTCCCTGCTCTATTTTTTGGTAGCTTTTAGCCATTCCCAACACAAGGTTGTCATTATAAATGTTTTTTTGTGTCCTACACATTGAAGTAGATGTGTCTTGAGTTTCACAAGGTCAACTATAAAAAGCTTAATTCTTACATGCCCGGCCTCTTTGCGAAAACTTTTACTCGTCTAATTTAGGAATATTTGGTGTGGACTGCTTTCGGTGTTGATAAGTAAACACTACATTATTGTCTTCAAAGGGGTTCGGTCGATTCCATTCTCAAAGTTGAGCCACACAAGTTTTTCTCTTTGTTCAAGGCTAACTATTAAAGTGAACTTTCTAATGTTTGACAAGGAGAAATTATTGTCGTGAGGGGTATCCCAACTCAATAGTTGTTGTAGATCACTGATGGATTAATCGGTTTGAAAAACCAAATGCAGTGTACATATATCTCTAATTTTTTATGACTTAAAAATGTGTTTGTTATGTTAGGCTCATAAGGCATGTGGAGATTTTTAATCGGCTTCCTCATTGTCAAATAGCTATCGAAAATCTTGAGCATCTCAATGTGATAGAGTATCTTTATTATATTAGAATTCTCACTTAAAAAATTGATCATGCAATTGTATTATATTTGGTCGACATCATATATATATATCAAAGAAAATGTTAAAACTGTCAAAAAATATTATATGTAATTCATCATGCATCGTAACCTTGTATTGGCATCGGTCGATGAGGCATCTAATATTCAACTGTTATCTTTCGTAGTTAATGTGACAGCAGATCATAAGATTATATATGGTTTTGACCTGACATGCTTTTTGCAAACACTTTCAAAAAATTATTGAAGAACCCAATGAGCTCACTATGTAGACCCTTCGAAAGGACTATGTCCCGTCTTCGACCCACCATTATAGGTTTCAATGTATATTTATTGTATGATTATAGTGGTTAATGTTTATGTTTAGTATAGATTTTGGATCTTTTAAAAATGTATAAATGAAGTTAATTGTTTCACTTTTGTTTAAGTTCATGGTATTTTTTAGAAATATTTTGGAATAGGTAAGTAATATTTTAGAATTTGCAATGAGATTAAGTTAATTTATTTTTATCGAGATTTTAATTAGAGAAACTATCTTTCATACAAAGTAATTGTATTTACATACAAATAAACCTACTTTAAAAACACAAAGTGATTGGTGTTAGCGATGATATTTCTTTAACCCTACCACTCAAGACAAAGGTCCAGTATTTCCGCATGCATGGCCTTTCTTTAACCCTACCACTCAAGACAAGGGTCCGGTATTTCTGCATGCATGGCCGATTCTGTCCTGAATATATAACCTTAATAAATAAAGGAGGTTATTTTTTTTGCACCATTTCATATTTTATGGTGCTTTGCACTACATACTATTTTATAATAATAATAATAAATGTCACTTTTTTATTTATTTTATGGTGTTTTGCACCATATACAATTTATTATTATAATTATAATTTTGATATTTTTATGATAAATTTTTAATTTTTGTAAAAGTGGTTTTGGTGCTTTGCATCACGGTATCTTGATCCACCTCACATTGGTTTTTTGGTGGTTTGCACCATACACCATGGAATGCCACATGTGCATTTAACACCAAATTTAACATTTTTTACTAACTCCACTTTTGCACCAAAAAAACATAGCACCACTTGCGTATCTCCACATTATCACTACTTTTTGCACCACTATTTGAAAAGTGAGGATTTGTCAAATCATTTACAAATAGTGGTGCAAATGTGAGACTAAATGACCCTTTTTTCTTATAGTGAAGGAAATGGAGATAACGTCCCAATGCTCCCTTGCCCTCAAATTCCTACTCCGTTGCACCTCGAACAACCTTTATTGTCTTTATTGTCTTACTCGCATAAGAATCTTCTTCAATTGAAATTAGATTGTAGATTTTCAAGTTACAAATTGGATTATTTAATCCAGTCTTGGTTGACATCCAGGGAGAAATTTCATTCATGCGGACCTAAGTAGGGTAACTCAGATTGGGTTATTTAATAGTGTTTGTTGAAATTCGAGAGAATTTTTTTTGTTCAGAGTTTAGGCAAGTAATTAGGTCTTCAAGTGTTACTAATACTCTTCATACGAGTAACGTGTATCTTCAATGTATGCTGGTGGAAGCCATGCGTGAAGCCATGCGTGAATTGGTTTATTGAATTTCTCAAAAAAATGGTTTCTTTATGTTAAATTTTATCTTTCTCCATGGTTATGGTTTATTTGATAATATATTATAATTTTTTAAAAAAAGTTAAAATATATTTTTCATTAAGTAATTTAGTGAATAATTATTTTTAAAATTGAAAGTTAAATTTGACTTAATTATTGCTTTAAAAATAAGAAATAAAAAAATTGGTTTAAAGTCGCTTATTAAATTGCCCAAAAAATTAGGTTCTTAAAGTTAAGTTTTATCTTCCTCCCTGGCTCGTGTGATAATAGAATATAAATTTTGGAAAAAGGTTTAAACAGATTTTAAATAAGAAATATTAAATTTTTTTTTTTTTTAATTGTCTAAAAAATTAGTTTGTTAAGTTTTATCTTCCTCCCTGGTTTATGTGATAATAAATATAAATTTTAGAAAAAGTTAAAATAAAATTTAGTTTGTTAAGTTTTATCTTTCTCCCTGGTTCATGTGATAATAAATATAATTTTTAAAAAAAATTAAAATAAAATTAATTTAGTGATTAATCCTAAAGACATTCTTCTGAATAAACTATTCTTAAAATTGAAAGTTAAATTTGACCAAATAAGAAATAAAAAATTCGACACGAACATGTGATGATGCATATAATTGGAAATCTCTTCGTATCTTCTATGCGCTGAGTTGTGATGCATATATTTGGAAATCTCTTCATATCTTCTATGGGCTGAGTTTCTTCACACTATTGACTCCTGCTTTTTAGAAATCTCTTCAGGTCGAGTTTCTGTGCTTTTTTGATAGACGGTCGAGTTTCGCAACATGGACTTCTGCTTTTTTATACAGCGGTTTTCCATTATGTGTAAATCTCTTCATATATTCTATGCACAGTTAACAAATTCGGCCAAATTGGCGTAAGGAATTGAATACTTTAATGATTCCGTTCCCTTAATATATTAGTATATTAATCCGTTCCGTTAGTATATTGGTATATCAATATGTAAATTCGGTAAGGCATTTTAAAAATTGCAAAAGGGGTAGATTTTATATTAATAAAACAAAAAAAATTGAAACACATTAGAATTCTTGAGTGTAGCAGTTAACGGGCTTGTAGCTTACTACAAAAACAAAGCTACAAGTAGCCACTACCTTGCCCCTTAATGTAAATATAGAAATGTTACAATTTGAGTTTGAGTATGTTTATGAGTAATTGTTTTCACTGCCTTGTTAATTCACTTAGTAAGAACATATGGATAACACTTTAAGATTGGAATCTATCAGTGTTTAAAATGCTCAATCAGAGATTAACTAATTATAAATATATTGTAGTTTAAAAAATAAGTTTTTATTTATGTTAATTATAATTTAATACTTAATAAATATATATAGTAGATATTTATTTTGTTCAATCTACCATTTCTCTTTAAATTATTTGTGTTAATAGTTTGTTTATTTATTATTTTATACTATTAAATATTGAATTGCAATTGCAAAATACTCTTAATTAAATAATTTTTATTAATGTAAATTTAGTAAATTATGATAAATAAATATAATAAATTATTTTTTAAAATAAGTTTCCACTTAAATTATTATTATTATTAATTTTTTTATAATATTTAGGTATGATGAAGTTCTTATAAATTTAATTTGCATAATATTTATAAATCTCCTATACTATAATTTATTTATTTTTTTAAATAAATATTTTATTTTATTTTTTAGTTCTTGCTACTTAGTTTAATTCAATTACTAATTTATTTTGTATTGTTATTATGTAATTAGTATTGGTTAAATGTAATTAATATTTAACTTATTTATTTATTTCTGAAGTTTATGTCGCAATTAAGTTATGCTAATTTTTTTATTTTTTTTAATGTGGTATATTTAATATATTTAAATATAATATGAGGTGTGTAAAAGTGATTGAGATGGGAAGTTTATATATATATATATATATATATATATATATATATATATATATATATATAATAAAATAAAATAAAATGACGTAAAGAAAGTATTTGAATATATAATATTTTTTTAGTTTTTGAGTTTTATAGTAGTTGATGATAAGATGTATTATTAAGGTATTTTTTGAGTAAAGGTTATAGATTCAAATCTTAATTTACCTATGTTTATAGTAGGGCATTTGAGGATATCTAGTGGTTATAATGACCATATTTTGGAAAATTGTGAATATCTAGTGGTTATAAGGGTCTCTATTGGAGTAGACTTTTTATCATTTAAATATGAGTTATGAATTAATTGTGGGTACTTAGTGGTTATAATTATATTAGTCAAAACAAACTTTTTGTCATGAGAGTATCTCTAGTTACAATAATAATAATAAGTTTTTTTAATTGCATTTTCAATAAGACATTAAATTGTAATTGAAGACAATATTTAGTTTCATGATGAAATTGAGGTTAGACGTTATTATAAACCACATGACCTTTTTAGAGACCGACCTTTAATGATATCTAAACGAATATTAACTTTCTTACGGTACTATTTATGCTAAAACTACCTTTTGTTAATGAAAAAATACATCAAATTGCTTTTGATTAATTAAAATTAGCTCATTTTTTTAAAATGTAAATAATCAAGTTAATGATATAAAACCAAAAATATATAAAAAAATGCAAAAATTTCCTTTTTATAAGCCATTAATATTATAAAACCTAAACTATATAAAAAAAATCAAAATTTTTCCCTAATATAAACCATTAATAAAATAATAATAAAGTAATAAATTACTAATATCATAAATAAAACTTATTCACATAACAATCACTAATAATTATCAAAAAATTAATAAACAAATAAATTATAATAAATATTATTAAAAAATTCAGATAATTTATAATTCCATAAAATATAATTATTATAACCTTATCAAAAGTGGAATATCCTTTTAAAATACCAAGAAGTATAGATTTGAACTAGATAAAGTTTTGAAAAATATTTCGAGTCTATTTGTCCAAACTTCCTTCAAATGTGCATTTTGGATCTACCCGTGAGTGTTTCTATTAATTCCTATTATGGTGGATGGCACGTTAGAAAGGTTGATTAACAAAGTCAAGTTGATCAAAGGCTATCATAGGAATCTTTGCTATGAGGTTCGACTTTGTTGGAGCCAAGATTGCACAAGAGACAAAACACACTCGCAAATAAATCATGCACTGTGAAACACGTAAGTTTACCGTGGTTCACCCAACCATTCCGGGCTACGCCCACACAACAAAGGCATCGGCAATCTTTATTATTCAAACAAAGAGATTACAAACTCTCACCCATCACACCATCCCAGTATGGATACCTGCTTTTATAGCAAGGAGAATCTAACCGCTCTATAAATCCTCTCAACTCAAATTTAGGATGCATTAACTCCCTCCCAACAAATTGGAGCTAATCTAGGAACTAATTCCTAATTTTTTGTCACCTAATGAGATTTTTGCCTATTTTATTTAAAACAGTAAAATCTCAACAATCTCCACCTTGACAACAATTAGCCTCGATGCCCCGTTTATTTATTATTTTATCTTTTTCGCAAGCCAAGAGAAGCCAAACACCAGCAGTAGCTTCTCTAACAAAACTAGTTTCGTGAACATGTCTGCATGCTTTTCCTTTGTATGCACCTTTTCAAGAGAGACTCCTCTTTCGCATGATAACTCCGTCTTACAAAATGGTACTTAATTGGAATATGCTTTGATTTACTATGATAGGCCGGATTCTTAGCCAAATGTGTCATGCACTTTGACTATCACAAAGTAACCTCGATGTTGTCCTCGTAACCTACCAAATTCACCAAGCAAACCTTTCAACCAAACCGCCTCTTTTGTAGAGCATGAGAAGCAAGAATGTATTCGCTCGCAGTGGATAAAGCAACAATGTTCGTAGCTTTGACATCCAAACTAATAGCTCCACCTCGCAAGAGTAAAGACATACCCCCGAAGTTGACCTTCTCTTATCCAAATCACCCGCAAAATTAGAATCAACATACCCCGTAGACAAATTCACTACTCTTATTGTAAGTGATACAATAACTACTTGTGCCTCTCAAGTACCGAAGCACCCATTTCACCGCCGACCAGATGTTCTTTACCCGAATTTGCCATGTACCTCCCGACAACCCCAACCGCATGTGAAATATCCGGTCGAGTACAAACCATCGCATACATCGTACATCCTACTACATTGGCATATGGAATTCGAGACATATAATCATTTTCTTCATCCGTATTAGGACATAAACCGGAAGAAAGCTTAAAATGGGAAGCGAAAGGGACTCGACACAAAGCTTCACATTATTCATACCAAACCTCAAAAGTATTTTCTCAATATACTTTTGTTGTGATAGCCATAGCTTACCATTGCTCTCCCTGCTCTGAAAATCTCCATGCCCAAAATTTCATCTTCTGTCGCTCCTAGATCTTTCATATCGAATGTCCTTGCCATCCGAGTCTTCAACTCCGTTGATTTCATCAATGCTTTTTCTTGCTAAAAGCATATCGTCAACATACAACACTAAGATAATGAACATGCCATTTTTCAATTGCTTGAAATACACACAATGATCATATTCACTTCTAACATATTTCGACTCAACATGAAAGAATCAAACTTCTTATACCATCGCTCGAGGCGACCGCTCGTACCATATAATGACTTCTTGAGCCCGCAGACAAATTTCTTATTGCGATGTCGAACAAACCCTTCCGTTGTTCCATATAAATTTCCTCATCTAAATCACCATGTAGAAATGCAGTCTTAACATCTAATTGCCGGAACTCTAAATCAAGCAAAGCCACTAATGCTAACACAATTCTAATTGAAACAATTTTAACCATCGGGTGAAAAAATCTCATGAAAGTCAATACCAGCCTTTCGAGAAAACCCTTTTGCAACCGAGTCGCGCTTTGTACTCGTCTCCGTCATCATTCACACCCCGTTTCAGCCCTTGAAAACCCATTTACACCCCACAGCTTTTTCATGTCTTTCGGAAGTTCAACCGCATCCCATGTGTCGTTCTTACTCAAGGCCATCATTTCGTCCTTCATGGTCGCTTTCCACTTGTCACTTTTCGAACCTTCTATTGCTTCTGCTAGCCAGTACGCAGGTTCATCATCGTTAGCGGTCAAAGCAACCGAAGTAACATAATCATCATACCTTCTCGGAGGGCGTTTGATTCTTGTCGACCTCCTTAATGATGTATCTCGATTTTCATGACATTCGCTTTGTTGAGAGGGAGTTAATGCATCCTAAATTTGAGTTGAGAGGATTTATGAGGCAGCTGGATTCTCCTTGCTATAAAACGTGTATCCATACTGATGGTGTGATGGGTGAGAGTTTGTAATCTCCGTTTGAATAATAAATATTGTCGATGCCTTTGTTGTGTGGACGTAGCCTGTAATGGTTGGGTGAACCACGGTAGAACTTCTGTGTTTCCTGTGCATGATTTATTTGCGGTGCAGTTTTGTCCAGTCGTGCAATCTTGGCTCCAACAATTGGTATCGGAGCTAATCTAGGAACTAATTCCTAATTTTTGTCACATAATGAGATTTTTGCCTATTTTATTTAAAACAGTAAAATCTCAACATCGATAACTCAACTTGAGCGAATATGGTAGTCAAACTTCATGTCAATCATGATCACCAAATTGAAAGGTTTTTTGTGTGTTTTTTTTTAATAATAATAGTTTGAATTTTTTTTTCACAAATTTCATATTTATCATGATTTAGAACATATTGAAAGAGAGTTTATATTTTTTATATTTTTTTATTTAAGTTACAAGTTTTTTAAAAAATATGAAAAAATTATAAATTATATAAAATTTTTTGTTTAATTTAGTCTAATTTTAATAAAATAAATTTTAAAAAAACATTTTAAACCATATAAAAATCATATGACTAATTCTTTTAAATCATTTTACTCTAAACTTCCTTAAAGGCAATTTTCTGGATATAGGATTGTTATGTAGAGTGTACGGATGGCTATGTAGGGAAATACTAACACAAAATCGCATTCCATGATTCTTTGTATGATGGGGATCCCATGCATGGGGCAGGTGAAATGCCACCATCTTTGCAGATATGGTGTATGGCCACTTGGTTAAAATTTAAGGTGTGAGTGGATGTATTTATGATAGGTTTAATCTATAATGTATCTATAACATTAGGTATATTATTTTTTGTTTTATCAAATATTAAAATTAATTTAAAAATAATTTAAATAAACGGAAGATTTAATGTAATAAAACGGGGGACAATTTAAAAAATCTACAAAGCAAAAAAATATTATTGAGAGAGAAAAATCATGTTTTATTGAAAGAATATTTTTAACTATTACAACTAAAGTTAAGAAAAAGGTGTGTGATGATTTGAAGCTAATAATATTTTGGATTAGCAATATCTAACTAATTTACTTACCAATTTGAAATGATTACGCCCCTCCCCTCTGTAATTTCCGGAACTCACGTATGCTTGCAGTTGTGAGCACGACCAGATGGTCCCCTCAACGCATTTATGGTAATGGCACGATGCATCCAACACACATATGCCCTTTTCACCAATTACGCAACACACAGGAAAAAATTGACATCGCGGCGGGGCGGCGCGCATCCACGTCACATGTCGATTTCGATGGAGCCCACCAGGGATGGGATTTGACGAGCAAATAGCTGGTCACCCAGTGATTTGACGATTTGTTTGTTAAATACAATTAAAATTTTATAAAATCATTAAAATTTTTACTTAAAATTATAAAAATAAATTGAAAAGTTATGAAAACCATCCAATTTAACCAATAAATCTGTATTGGAATTCCAACCTAAATCACACTGAAACAACCCGGAAATACAGCAGAAGTTGTCTGTACGATCAAAATTTCGCGTTTCCAGGTTTCCCCTTGAGTTTGGCCAGTAAAATAATATTTCTGGCAATCCCATGTGAAAATCATAAATCCGCGGAATTATGATTTTAGACTTCGCAGTGGTGTATTAACTGTTATATAGATTGGGACCTAGGGCATAATTTTAATATAACTTTTTAAATATTTCAAGTGTCACTTAGATTTTTAAAATGTTTTGAAATTTGTAATTAATTAGATTTTAAAATATTTTTGGAATTTATAATAATTTTTTTTAAATAAATAGTTTGAAAAAAAATTATTATAATTCAGTGTCAATCTAGTAATAAGGATTTTTGGTTGCCACCTAGAATGACTTCACTGGTGGTTAGTAAAAAGCAAGCTTTCACTTCTGTAAATGTCTCTCGAAGAAATTGTAATCTGCCGTCTTGAAGAACTTGTAGCATTGGTAGACAACACATATTTTTTTCAATGTTCAGTCGTTGTTAGATGCGGTGCCCGACTTCCAGCTCTTTTCTTCCCACGGATTCCACGTGCCGCCTGCGTTCAGCAGAGTTTCACATGCGTGAACTGCCGTCAATTAATTCCCGGCGGCCTGCGGGAGGTGAGAAATGCCATCGTTACAGGTGGCTCATGGACGGTGACTCCGTTACATCTCTGCACGGCTGCTATCCGCCCATTATGCGGTGGCAGATACACTGCCCATCATTAGATTTAAACAATTTTAAATCTAACAGTGGGCAGTGTATCTGCCATCGCATTAATGGGTGGATAGCAGTCGAAATATTGGTTGCCATCCTGCACATATGACAACCAGCGGTACACAAATTTACAGTTCTGCTAGAGGTCTAGCACCAATGACAGGAAGGGTATTAATGATGTCATAAGTTTAATGGCGTGAATTTCAATGCAATTTGCAATAACATGTTGAAACTATAAACCAATAAGAAATCACAAAAAATAAATTTAAATAATTTAAATAAATAAACAATAAGAAATTTCAATGTTTAACTAAGGAAAATTATAATTTTTTTTTGCAAATAGACAAATTAATGTCAACATCACAAAAAACCCAACGCATAATCCCCTGCTTTCGGGCAGGTATTTGATAAACTGAAGTTACCCTAAAAGGTGCAAAGAGAGACTAATAAGATTTTTAATCTATTTATGCATGTGAAAGCATTTATAAAAAAATAACAACAAAACAAATTATAATCTCGTTAAAAATTATATTGTTAGATTACACCAAAAATAGCTATTTTATCTAGACTACACCTATTTTAAATAGATATTGAGTGGTTCTAATAGTTAAGAATGCATGCCTTTTTGTAAAAGGTTAAAACTTCAAATTCAAAAAAACGTAGAAAAATACATCTAGGAATCAAATCATTAACCAAATACATTCCATTCATACTTAAGTATAGTTTCCTAAGAATTGAGCTATTCTTGTAAAATTCAATTAATCACAGTATTTTTTCTATATTTAATTGTAAATAGTGTTTTTTCATTCAATTGTAAATGATGGAGAGTTAATCCATGTAATTCATGTTGACATCTTTGCATGATTCATATACATTTTTATTTTCAAGGTAAAGTAGTAATTATCTCCACAATTCTTTTTATTTTCAACATAGAACAATAATTGTCTCTAAGGAGCACAATGTATAGTCCCTATTATTTCATTCCCTGTATCCAATTCCCTTATCAAGAAGTAGAGTCCATAATCCCCATTATTTCATTTAGTATATCCACTTCCTTAGTAATCTCATCCTATAGGGTAAATTTTGCGTCATGATTTTTAGATACTTGTGGGTTTGTCAAGTACTATCTAAGGATGACTACTTGAATTTTATTTTATATCTAATTATTTATCTTTTATATATGGTTTTCCATTCCATTTTATTTTAGAAACACCCAGAGAAAATTATTTCTAGGTTATGATACATTTGAGGTTTATGATAAATGTTTCAAATCCTTGAGATGTATAAAAATGAATAACAAATATTTGTTTTGAAATAAGGGTTTACTATCTAAATATACTAGAATGTAATACAAATTTGTGATTGCTTATCCAATTTATACTCAACCTACTTCCATTCCTATTGTACCCTATGAGTCATTATTAATAACTAAAATGTAGAATTACTACACATAGAAACAAGTCTTTTGGACATTATTCTCCTTAGCATTGAGCTTGGTAATTGATATTTGTAATGGAAAAATATTATTTTCCTTTTAGACTTTCTATACATAGAAAGTATTTGGTATTATTTCCTAAGAAATATTGTTTTACTTTTAGACTTTCCATACATAAAAAGTTTTTTGGACATTATTTCCATAAGCATTGAACCCAGTGAAATTTATATTTCATGAAAAAATATTATTTTACGAAACCAAACTTTTTTCATAAGAAGCTTAGGGAGAAAAAAATATATATTTGAAAACAAATCCAATTTATATAGCTTCCAAAATATGCATATATTTGGAAACAAATCCAATTTATATAGCTTCCAAAAATACTTCTTCTCCCCAAAATACGAGAGAGCTTCATAAATTTTTTGTGTTTCTAATACTATTTCAACTTCCCATCTTCTATATCCAAGACTCTTCAATAATACAAAATAATTGGAAGATTTGGAAGAAGTTAAGACTTTCCTTTTAAAATCAATTTAGTATTGAATGAGCAAGTTTCCACCCCTTGCTAAATGTTTTTAAGTTATCTCCCACTCAAAATCTATAATCTTTGAGGAAAATGAGGATTACAACTCAAATAACATGTACATTTAAACCATTATCCCGATTATAATGTAACTCATATTCAATATTCATAAGAAACTTATTCTCTTGAATTATAGATTATAACATTAAATTTTAAGCTCTTGACTTATGAATGGTAAAATTAAAATTTAATTGTTACTATCTCGTTAACTTGAAAAGTACATTGTAATTTTTTTTGTAAATGTCTCGATGTCGTCTCCCTTCTTGTTGAAGGTTGTTAAATTGATTATGGATGCATTAAGAAAAAAATAATAACATATATTCTTGTTTTGTCGCCTCAAAACTAGCCAGCTATTAAAATTCTAGCATGACATAAATGCATTTCTATTGGTACACCTTTCACTTGCAACATCTAAAAAAATACCATGAGCTATATCATAAATTCCAAAAGTTATTAAATTTGTCGTAGATAAACTGTCTATATAACTTAGTTTTGATGGCACCTAAAACCCATCATTGAGAGCAAAGTAAATCCATTGTTTTCTGGTCGGCCTATTTGGATAGGGGCAAGGCATGAAAACCTCCGAGTCTTTCTCCCGAAGACCGAGGATTTTATGAACTCAAGGTCCTCGTTAAGAATTATTGCGATAAGGAATGGTTCTTTTTGTTTCAAAGGTCTAGGCTAACGTAATGTGTTTAGATTAGCTTTGTTGAGAAGTTCCAACTTCAACAAGACTATATTTTTCTTCTTTGCGATGAGAAAATGATGGATATTTTTCTTTTTTGGGATGAGAAAATGATGTCGAAACTTAGAGGAAGTAGGGTTTATTAGTAGAAGAAGAGGTACTTGATCAGCTACATCCCGTAGATTTTTAACTATGATTTTGTCTCCCTAATGAAAAAACTAACCTAAATTATATAATATATCTATGTATACTAATGGAAAAGAAATTAAAATATCTAACCAAAAGACAAAAAAGTAACTAAGAAAATAATTCTTACGTTAACTAATAACATATACATTATTATTAGATAATAAAAAAACAAAAAAGTAAGAGAGGTAATTATTGCATTGACTAATAACATATACATTATTATTAGATAGTATTTTGCTATGCTAATTTTGAAATATTAAATAAATTTTAAAATAAAAAATAAAAAATATTAAAATCATTATAATAATATATTATTATGATTCCAATATATTTTTTTCATTGAATTCAGTTAGAAGAATAATTTGCTAATTAAATTGAGTTGAATTGGTTTTAGTTGGACAAATAATTTACTAAGTTTTTTTGCTAATAAAACTTAGTTGAAAAGAATCAATCATTGAATTAGAAGAATAAATTGCTAAATAAATTGACTTGAATTGGTTTTAGTTGGGCAAATAATTTGCTAAGATTTTTGCTAATAAAACTTAGTTGAAAAGAATCAATCATTTTTACCTAGCAACTAACTCTCTATATATTACACATTATTATATTAAAATATAACTTTATATATATTACACATTATTATATTAAAATATAATAAATACGACATGAATAAATTTTAATATTTTTTCAACAATTTAATATTCCCTAAATTCCAAAAGAAAGAAAAAAAATACATGAATAAGCCTAAAAAACAAAACATAAAAATAAATAACATGAATGAAGTTTTATATTTTTTTCAACAATTTAAAAAAAATAAATGACATGGATAAGCCTAAAATAAACATAAAATAAAATGACATGAATAAAGTTTTATATTTTTCACCAATTTAATATCTATGAATTCCAAAAAGAAAAACAAAAAAACAAAAAAATAATGACATGGATAAACCTACAAAAACATAAAATAAATAATGACATGGATAAGCCTAAGAAAAACATAAAAATAACTATTGTCATGTGATACAAAAAGCTTGTGTATCTGATTTACTAGTTTCAAGGCTATTTTTTTTAGTTGGCACGAAATAGAATCCGTAGACACATACCATTTGAGAATTTTCACGATTTTTCACATAATTGAATATTCGTGACTCATAAGGGCAAACTTCCACCAACCGATTACAAGCTCGATATAAAATTTAATAAAAATTCCTTGCCACATTTTAAAACAACACGACATAACAAACAAATGATCAGTCCCCGTAAGTCGTGATGAATAAAAAATTATGTTCTCATATATTTTCATCTATTTTATCTGTGATGAATATTTTCTTACTTTATAAAAAAGCTTGCAACTTCGCATCATTTATTTATAATATTTTTGAAACGTTGTCATCGAGAGAAAAATGACATAAATCAAAGCTCAAATTTTCACAACATTTTAAAGCTCAAATTTTCACAAAATTTTAAGACGATACATCTTAGTCTACCTTTTCCATTAAAAGCCGTAAATTTTATTCTAAAGAACTTTCCAAACACAAACATAACACTCTATAATGTAATCTGGTTTGAATATTTTACGTTTCTTGGCCATGTTATCACGTTGTGCTATGAAAACTCGGTCTCATGCAAGAATATCCAACAAACGGACAAAAATCTTGAAATACTAGTGTGCGCCCATAAATTGCGATATTTTTCGACATCGTGTGTTGCAGATCACAAGCTCTTATTCAATCCGATTATTATTATATCAACCCCAAGCTCTTGTTCAATCCGATTATTATTATATCAATCCCACGAGCTTATGCGTTTTTTCCTATCAATCTGTGAAATAATTTTTTTGAGTCAAGTGATACCAAGTCATCTGATTCATATGAATCATATTTTTACTTGTTAACCCTATAGAAAGGTTGTTGGTTTTTGTTTCAAAGATATCTTACAATACATTGATCCGGCATTAGGCTTTTTGCACTTTTTAAAAAATGTGTGTTGGTCACCTGTTTTAAGAATGTGTTGATTCTAAAGTTACCATAAATCTACTTTTCAGAAAGTTATTATAGTTTTGAATATCAAAATGTTCAATTTTCTCGTAATGTATTAATTGGCAAGCTACCAATACATCTTCTTTTATTCCTCGCTTCTTATTTTAAACATCAATTCTACACAAAATAGACAACCACCATTTTTATTAATTGGCAAGCTACCAATACATCTTCTTTTAATATTCCTACTTATTTTAAACATCAATTCTACACAAAACGAGACAACCACCATTTCTTTTAAGGATGACACAAAGGAGAAAATATATGCCATCAAATATTTTCTATGGCATTGAATGACACCATATAGGATCATTTTCTATTACTTTGGATGACACCGTCTAGGATCATTTTCTATTACCTTTAATAAGACCAAATAGGATCAATCTTCATGCTTGGATGGCACCACACCAAAACATAGGAGTACGAGTCTAAAAAATTAAAGATTTTTACAGCTCTTAGGTCCACCACTTTTGGATAAAACTCGTCCATGCATGTGAAAATTCACCTTGTCGTTAAAGGCTTATGACTAAAGTGATTGTCCAACACTTGTTATCAATTTCTCATTCGAGGCTCACTCGTGCCACTTGTTATCCATTTCTCATTCAGACTCAACTCCGCCCAATACAAGAACTTAAATATATGCCTACAGTACCATATGGAAATATTAAAAACAATTGCTAATACAACTCATGGAATCGCCAGAATTTTACAAATTTCGCAAGCATTGGCTTGGTTAACATATACGATGAAAACTACAAATTTCAGTAATAAATGTAAAAACAATCTTCCTTCACTTTATGTCTCAAGATAAATTTAGTGCTTTGAAATAAACATCCACTTAAAAAATGTAGAGGTTGAGGGGTCGCTAATGATGGATAAACATATCACATAATTTACAAAAATAATATGGCATTCATCCTACACACTCTATAACAATCATTCTAAATCCAAAATAGAAATTTTGAAATAAGAAATAAAAATAATGGAAATGACGAGAACAAGAGTAATCCATTTGTTTCGCTTCATTATCCTCATTTGTTTCACTTCAATATCCTCACCACCGATGCCAAGAATTTCCCTCGCTCTTTCCGATATTGTCATCAACACCATCAAGCTTCAACATGTATCCGAGCAAAGAGAGTTAGACCATCAAGTTCCGCATAGCGGATAAGTTGATGATTTAATAAGATTAAACCTTTAATTTATTTAAATTAATTTATAATTTATTAATTTAGTCGTGTCTCCTAGCGCACAAGGAGAAAATTTTCTCATGTTTTGAATATATCATTGGCACACTCCCTCTCTTGAATTTCTTTGATTAAAACCCATTGCACATATAATAATAATGAGGAATAAAAACAAAAACAAAAAAAATTATTATAACGATGACAAAGATTTTTTTATTTTTATAATAGTCACAAAGATTTCGAGTATGAGAATCTACCGTTTGTGGTCGAAAGTATAACAGAGTTAAAATTCTAATCTAGAAGAAGAGGGCATTTAAGGCTTTTTCATTGTTAATCGCCTCAGGGAGCCTTGAGTTCTCTATGGATCCCCGCTTTCTATTTCACTCAAAACCATGCCTCGAAAATTTACGAAAATTTTTAAAAAATTCACACAATTTCTTCTAGAAATTCCGGATAACAAATTGGATAAAAAAAATGGCATGAACAAGCTAAAATAGAAATCCCAAATATCGAGTTCGTGAATCCAACATTAACAATTATCCTCTTAATTTTTTAAATATTTCATTTGATTAATCGTACATACCCATCACGATGGGTCACTATTTTTTTTCAAGTCCGATCTTGGATGCCTACACTCGGGAACCATCGAGTTTCCTACGAGGCCATTAGAACCCTAGACCGCTGGACTTGACCAGAGAAGCCCTGCAAGTGCACTTCATTGAAGCATAATCAACTTCTCCTCTCACCGAACAAGATCACTCTCACCGACCCCCCGATTCCTTCCCTATGCGGCCTTTTTGTTATTAATAGTCAAGGATGGGCGTAGCCATATAAGGATAGATGTCATGCTAGTAGACACTAGAGTTCAAGTTATTGGACGCATTAGATGTCATGCTAGTGGAGTTCAAGTTATTGGATAGATGGAATTTTTTTTTTAATAATAAATAAGGATGGTAGTGAGATAAGAACACGACATTGAAATTATTAGACAAATGCCATAATTTAGTAAAAATGGTTATTGTACAGATGTCATAGTCTAATAAAAATGGTTGACGAAATACAGAAGTGAACTGATTCAAAATAGAGGCCTATCAGCCTAATTATTGGTGGGGAATTCAATTTATTTTCTAATTTTAGTTTTTATTATTGTTAGAAAAAAATGGATTCGATACTGCATTAGTTAAGAGAAGCTTTAATTCACTTTGAAAAAGTTGTTAACTCTATCATCAAATCTTCTTACAAAAAATTAAATTTTGGATTTAATAATATCATACTTGTGTGTATTCGAGTTCGTATCCATTTGCGGATGGTCCAAATTCTTTATTTATTAACCTTACTTGAAGCCCTTAGCTAATATATGCCTTATTTTTTTTTATAGATGAGGATGTCTTTATATTTTCAATTTTTATATGGATTCATTTAATGATTAAGAGATAATTTTTTTTATATAAAAATTATTTCAAATTTACTTTTAATATCCAATATTTCATTTTTAATATTGAATTTAAGTCTTCGATGGTCCCGTCAATCGACTAGAAGTTCGTTAAGATCTCATGGGAAAGCTCCGCAGTAAACCTGTGCCACAATGGTTGTTTGGTTAAGCGCAGTGCCAAAGGGTAGGGCTCTTAAAGAATGATTCAAGGTCTCTGATCTTCACCGGTGGTGCCATGGAGAGAAAAGTCCCGGCACTATGGGCAAGGTTGAAAGCGCATATCTACCTTTCCCTCGAAGGACAAGCAACTTTGATCCTCTCCTTATCGCTCAAGCGGCTTCGCATTGCTCTCTCTTTGGCTCTTGACCGAGAGAGAAAAACTAGGGCAATACTATCACTAAGTGCCGACCCCCAAGGGTAACCCGAGACGTATCTCTGCCAATGGGTCTTTGGAGTTCCATTAGTCCTAGAATTAAGAGATAATTTTTTTAATATAAAAAATTATTTCAAATTTACTTTTAATATCCAATATTTCATTTTTAATATTGAATTTAAGTATCTCGATATTTCATCTTTTACATTAAATTTAGTTTTGAGTTTTTATTAGTAAATCTAATGTATGTTGTCCATCATTAATTAGCATCTTAAATACTACGACTATTTTTTAACATCTCAGTATATTAAAGGTTAACATTGGAAATGAATAGATTGAAGTATTCTTTGAAAGGAAGATTTCATGAAGTTTGTTTGAGGTTTTAATTATAATGATGGTTTATTTTAATATTTTTGAAAATTTTTGAAAAAATAGATATTTGTAAAATGCATATTTTTAATTTTTTTTGTATTAAATTTTTAAAGAGTTGATTTTTTTTTCACATTGAATTGAATGTGAATCTAAATCTGAAAAACCAGGGGTCAGATCGAAGATACGGTCACAAGTTTTCCAATGGCACAAACGACACCTCAATCCGACATCGTATGTGAAAGTTATGGCCAATCAAGGTTTTGGTCAACTTCGCCCATTAGCGAAAGTTAGTAGCGTGCCAACTAAATTTGGAGCCCGAGCTAAATCGGCGGAGCTACCGAATTTGGCGGAAATTAATGAGGAAAAAATTTGGCACTTTCGGTGATGGTTTCCATGGGTCGAAACTCATGAAATTTCCGCCTACTTAAATTTTATTATAACCCCTAAAAAATCATCGTTTCGTTTTTAACTATATTACAAATAAAAAAAATATTAAAAAAAAGAGGTGGTGGGCCACCACTCCCACCACTCCACCCCTACCACTATTTAATATTTTTTTTATTTTTTTTTCGAATAAGACTAGATTCTATTATATAATATAAAAAAAAGTATAGAGGTACAGTCCAGCCTTCCAAACCGGGGTTGCTAAGCTAGCCAATCTCGGTGGGAAAGAGAAAATTCAAAAAAAACAAAAATGGGCCCGCCCCTTGGGGGGAAAACCAATCCATGAAACAATCCACGTACCATAAAAAGAGCTGCCCCTTAAGGGGAAACCAGCCTTAAACAAAAGAACCCCAAGAACTAAGTTTGATGTGCAAAATGTAAATAGACATAGAGACAAAAGTAAAACTAGAAAAAAACTAGAAAAGGAGGAACCATGGCATTAGACGTTCCGGTCCTTTGCATCCTAAATTTTTTTGAGGAGGTTGCTCTTCCTCTATGTAGCATCCATATTCGGAGGGTTCATCCTCTTGCTTGGAGAGTTGAGGGTCCAACTCGGCATGGAGATGGAACGAGCCCCCATTTCTTCTTCCTTGCCCTCTTCAGTGGAGCCGCTGTTGCCTCCGTTGTGAGATGATTTCTCCATACTTTGACGGGAAGAGCCACCATTTTCCAAGGTCGTTGGGGGGAAGAATGAGATAGAGTTGATTTAACACATCATTTTTTCTGGACCCCAGGCCAGAATGGCATGGATGAGCTCCGGGAATTCGAAGAGATATGTGGGCAAAGAGGAGCTAAGGGTCATGAACCTCCGACCATCCATGGTCAATGAGAAATCCACAGAGCACTCCGCCATGGTGGAGATGGGAAGGCAGGAGGGTGAACCTCGGCCTCCGCCTCTGTGACTTCACATTTGATGGTGACAAGGAATGGAGTCGAAATAATTCCGACGATGCAGGTGTGAGGCGGATGAATGAGCAGAGAGGGCAGATGCGGTGTGGAGTGAGTGAGTGGAGGGCGACCGAAGGGATGAGAGAGGGTCTGGGAGGTGAAACAAGGATCAACAGAGCCGAGAGCAGGAGTGTGCGAGCAAACTTGACAGAGAGGTGGAGGGAGAATAGATGGGAGGAGACGTCACCATTTCCCATAAATAGCCATGGTGCTCTGCAAGTTGGAAAAATGGGAATGAATGCACAACAAGTGAAATTGAATACTGTGTAAGGCATCGGGTTGTAGACCAACGAGGCATATATAAGGCTCCCACGCTGTGGCACATGTGCTGCCTCGTGGCGAGGGACAACTCGCTAGGCATTGGAGAGCCCATGTGGGGAGACAACTAAGCATTATGGAGCACCTACATCCGGGGACCACTATTTAATATTTATATAACATTATATATAATTTTATATGACCAACGACCATACCAAATCATGACCACCGTGTGGCAGTCGACAGCGATCAAACTCACCTAGTCGGTTTGGTCGACCACCATGGGAGTGTGGGGGTCGGTGGGGGATCGAACTCTTCCACTGGGTTTAGAATATTGAGACCTTTTATACCTTGCTTTAGCCCTCTCTTTGGAATTATCATACCTATGATATTTTTTAGAAGGCACTCGGATGTGGATATTCCCTAACAGTGATGATTTCGCTCTAAGGAGACCAATTCACCCTTAAGTGTCAGAAAGTGCTTTGCAGAGCACCCTTGCATGGATATAAGTGCTTTTCAATGCACTTAGGCCCATTCAGAGGAGCATTGACGAGTCAATAGGTCATATAATCTATACTTCAAACCTTGGAAATATCAAAATTAAATCCATCAATGAAATGACTTCTCTTAGGGCATCTAGCAATTGAATTTGGGGATGATAAACCCTATTAGTACCGAAATAGGGGGATATTAGACCCTCGTTCATACCGGTATTTTTGAAAATGTATGGGCCATGCCATAGTGGCTCAAATATTCTTGTTCCTATCAAATCAGCCTTCCCGATCATAAATTGAAACCGAGTCTCCCTTTGAGAAGATGCGAGGCTTGACATGTTGGTCATATTGTGCCTTGATTCGTCTCTTATGCGCTTCATTGGCCAATGTGCCTTTAGGACGTGTTTCATATAGATGGATGAGGTTAAAAAGATGCACTTCTTCATTATAGGTGTCAAGTAACAAGTCAACAATGAGTTTTAATGATGAAATTTCACAATGGATTAGCGAGATAGCTTCTAGACCATATACCAATTGAAAGGGAGTAAATCAAAGTTACATTTCTCACTGAGGTTCAATATGCCCACAAAGCCGAGTACATGATTAAATTCCAATTTCATTTATGAACCCCCATAATTCGTTGAAGAATTCACTTAAGGATCTTGTTAATGGCTTCAACTTGTCCATTGAATTGTGGATAATAAGGAGTAGAACTATCATGTGATAGCTCCTAATTTGGCGACTCAACTCATTCATCATGTTATTGAGAAAAATGCTTACCATGATCCGTAACTATAACTTGTGGTGCACCAAACCAAGAGACGACATGATTGAAAAAGAACAATGGAGTTGTTTCACTCGTGTTATTGAATGTAGGCACCGCTTCGGCCCACTTGGTAAAGTAGTTGAATGTGATAATAATATAACCATGCCCCCTGTGCCAAATGAGGGTTTTAGGTCATGAAGTCAATGCCACATTTTGAAAATTCTCCCACAAACGATGATAGTATGCATTGGTGTTGGCGGCATGCAAATTTTATGATCAAATATTTGGCACACATGACAACTTCCGACCACGAGGATGCGACACGAAATATAGTTGGCCAAAAGTAACCGGCAGCGAAGAAAATTCTAAGTGGTAGCATAACCAGCACAAATTTCCACCACAAGAACCAACATGAAAATCATTTAGAACTTTCTCGGCCTCCTCATGAGTGAGACACCTCCTTAAAATTGTATAGACACCATGACGATAAAGTGTACTATCGATGATCAAATAATGTTTTGGCTTGGTATCGAATACGTATTTGTTGTGAGCGAGAGGTATTGGGCCGGAAGATTTGAGCTTGGAGTTAAATGATAAAATCTCGATACCAAGGGTCGATGACCTATTAAAAAAAAAGACTCATCCGGAATTGATGGTTTCGATGTAGTTTCAGATACTATTAGAGGGGAAGGTCGTAGAGAAGCTCACCAAAACTAAAGACTTCTTTGACTTGGATTTGATGAATTCCAAATCAAATTCCTACAAAATGATGATCCATTTTGAATATCCCCCCCCATCAATTGACGTGACAAAATGTATGTCATGGGGTTGCAATCCGAAATGAAAATGGTCTTCCAAAGCAGGATATAATGGCGAAATCTTTGGACAACTTGAATGGATTCCAAGGCGATCTTTTCAACATATGAATACTTAACTTCCGTATGATAGAGATTACGACTCAAATAATATATCGGATGTTCTATCCCATCTTCTTCTTGGACCAAAACCATAACAATGGTCATATCTCGCCGTGATGATATATAGGAAATAATCGATCCGATAATTAGGGGGGATACATTAATGATGCTCGTGATGAGGGTATCTTTAAGAGCATCAAAAGAAGCTTGTGCAACCTTATCCCAATGGAAGGGAATCTCCTTTTTTCAAGAGATGAGTAAATACTTTAGCCATTTCGGCGTAGTTGGGTATTAACCTCCGTAGGAAGTTAGCCTTTCCTTGAAGTTTCGTAACTCAAGTAAGTTTGATGGCACAGAGAAAATCAAGAATGGCCCTCGGACCTTCAGTGGGTCGATTTGAATTCCATCTTTCGAGATGGAAAATCCAAGCAAACTTCCGTAACCAACACAAAACACACATTTGTGTGGATTGAAATATGAAATGGGTAAATGTTGAATTTATGCGCGTGTACATGATCAAATGTAGAATGTAAAAGACAAAGCTTTTGATCATGTGAGACAAAAATGACTATGAGAGGAGAAAGAAATATGCACCAAACCTCTCATGGGACAAAAAACAATCTCAACATCAAATGTACACTTCACAACCTCTTACCCAAAAGAAGTTAAGCAAAGGACAAGCAAAGACAAATCCATTCACCTTAAGGGAAAGTGATAAAAGGCCATAAGATTTTGATCAAGGGAGGGAGTTCAATATTGAGAAAGAGCACTTTTTTATTAAATATTTTCTATTGGAACTTAGAATTTGATTAAGTGATTCTCATTATATTCTAAGGCTTGAAATATGAAATGGGTACTCGTTGAATTTATGCGGAGGTACATGATCAAATGTAGAATGTAAAAGACAAAGCTTTTGATCAAGTGAGACAAAAATGATCGTGAGAGTAGAAAGAAATATGCACCAAACCTCTATGGACAAAAAAAATTTCAACTTCAAATGTACACTTCACAACCTCTTGCCCAAAAGAAATTAAGCAAAGACAAGCAAAGAAAAATCCAATCACCTTAAGAGCAAGTGTTAAAAGACTATAAGATTTTGATCGAGAGAGAGTTCAATATTGAAAATAAACACTTTTTTTTATTAAATATTTTCTATTGAAACTTGAAATTTGATTAAATGATTTCTTATTATATTCTAAATTTTAATGACATATTTTGTTTACAAAAAATACCAGTAGTCATTTTTCATGCTATCTTTTATTTCAAACTTTCTATGTCCATTTGATTATAACTAACCAAGTGTGGACCCAAGGAATTAGGCTATTCATTTATATAGGTTAGGCAATGAATCTTTATTTCTATTTGTTTAATTTTAGCCACTCTTTCATTCTCGACATGAAGTCCCAGTCAATGATGACTTTATGATTCAATGTCGTCTAGATAATTCCAGCCCCTACCTTTGCTCGATTATTGCCCCCGCTCTTATTAAAAAAAAAGACTCACCCCATCCTCAACTTCTATCAAAGTTCATAATCTTCTCTCCGTTCACATACGATCCCTCTATTTGTAGATATGATAAAAAAGATATTATAACTAGATATTTTTTGCAAAAAAGTATTGCCCAATCCTACCGTTACGATTCATGATTATTTTTTTGTCATCCCTGTGGCCAAAGCCTATTTATACTCATCATTTCCTCTCATTTTCTCGCAATGTAATTACATGTTCCTCGCCTTCCCTCCATATCTCGTGCACCTCGTCTTCCTTATCGTTACCCTGCAACTGGCCACTCTATTCCGTCGCTCGTTATGCTTGGACGCGCCATATTAGTATTGCAAAAATAATAATAAATGTGGGTCTATGAATATAATGTATCCCTTTGGTGTAGAAAATCGTGATACAAATACCCTAAGTCTTACATCAATTGTGTGCGAATTCAAGCCCAGCTTATCGAGATTCATGGCTGAGTTACACAATTCTAAGGTTTTACATAGACACGATTGTTATTGCAAAGGGAAAGAACTGCAATTTTTTTTATCATCTCGATAATAGTATTCAGACATCGTCTCGGAATATGGAGACGACCTCTTCAAAATTTCGGTAAAGAGAACATGACTCTAGACGTGTACCGTGTCATATATTGATGCAGAGCATCCGACTAGGGTGGCAACCAGCAAGCGGGTGTTTTATGTTTTTTCAGTTGTTGAGTTATTCTACAGTGTCTTTGAACCCGTTCTCGTTTTAATTTATTTCTTTCTTAGGATAAAGGACTAGCCGTCGTAAGAGTTGTTCTAGTTTAATTGTTTTTTTTATTTTATATTTGATTTAAGCAACTATGGTAGATTGTTAGCAGAGTAAAAAAAAATTCGATGAGTGAAAAAGTGAAATAGTAATAGAACATGTAATCGTGTAACCAACTTGAGACAGCTTATCAGTTACAACGAATTGGTCTCAGAGAGGCTACTAAAGAAACGAAAAGATGACTCGTACATGGGTTCTAAAAATTTACACATTGAATAGAGTAATGAAAACAAAGTTTTAATACTCATCGAAAAACATACCATCTCGTATTGTATCTAGAAATACTCGAAGTGTGATACGATTCTAAGTTCATCGTCAAATCATTTGCATGCATATTCTCAAGTAAACATAGTTATGTACCTATTTCTTTTCCACTAGAGAAATACTATTATCCGAGTACTGTGTGTTACAACACGAAGGCGTTGGTCAATGCACGCAAAAGCCGAAGAGGAGTATAGGGGAATACAACACAAAGATACACACCGACTGGTGAAATCCAAACAAAGCTCAACACATTACGTTGAACATTGAAATCTACGTGTATTTACATTAAGTCGTGCCATTTCATTTATAAATAAACCGAGAATAGAGTAAACCCTCTCGTCGTGGTTAACAAGAGAACGAAAGTCCATACCGGAATGTATTAAGTTACATATTGAAACAACAAGAAGAAAATCAAGATTCATGACTTAGGGTTAGGGCCGTAAACCCCTACGACCCATAGGCAAGAAACTCCAAAGAGCACCCGAAGGTTACAGTGTGGGGGTTTTAGAACCCGAGCAAACTTGGAAGTCGAATCCCGTCCGAGTGACAGTATTTGCAAAGAGATAGAGCAACATGTAGCATGATAACGCCATAAGAAAACCCGAAAGGAAAACCGGCACGAGATCATCTACGACACATCTAAACAAGTTTCTACATTAAGGAGGGTGTGAGTCGTGTGAGGACTTACCTTTGGAATCCGTGGCTCGAACAAAACCCCCGGTGGAAGATTGGGAAACCAGGAGGGTTCGAGATACCTGTACAAGAAAAACAAACAATCAATTGAAAACTCCGTGCGACTAAATTGTTGTTTCAAACGAGACTAACAGAAAAAGAAGAACATCCGGGCATTTACCTTGCGCAGAGGGAGAGAATTTTCCGTGGAGTCGAGTAACCAACGAAGGAACCATTTGAATCGCTCGCAAGGAGCCTCATGATCGCATGGGAACAAAACAATCGTGGTTTTGAAACAGAGAGAGATGGCTTACCGACACGCCGCCGACCGGGAGCAGCAGTTGACCTGAGGAAGCTCGAACCGTAAGCCCAAAGAACCCGTGCACACCGTGCAAAAGCGCTAGGCTAGAATGATCCGGATTTATGCAGAACGCAATAGAATAAACACATAACCATAAAGATAGAGATGCAACGTGAAATAACACTTCATTTCATTAATATCAAAGAACCGAAATTTGCTTACGTACGTAATGGAAATAAAACTAGCTAGGGCACCGGTAGCTATCTCTCGAGAAGAGATGTGGCGGCTACGAGCCTCCGAACCGCTTTTACAATGAGGCACGAGGGCCTATTTATTATTGAGAAACAATGGAGAACCCTAAACATCCAAAAAAACCTAACCCTAGGGAGATGAAGCGCCAAAACTATGGGCCCCGTTTGGGTAAATTGGTGTTTCAACTTCCCAGTGGACGTAACTTTGGCATACTATCTCCGTTTGACGCATATGATACATCATTAGAAAGCTCTATCCGAGGACTACACTGCCCGGGACGAAAGTTCGGACCCAAAAAACTCGCTAAAAAATAGTAAGTTATGCCGAAACCGAAAACCGAAAGAGACAATGGTGGGGGGCCAAGTGGAATAGGTGGGTGGCCACCAATATCCACCCGGATCATTCCTCCCCCCTTAGGAAGCAATGGTCCCCATTGCGTTAAGTTCCTCCATGAGATGAGGAAATTTCGCCGAACTTGGTCCCCGGTGAACCACTTTCCTTGGTGCAGGAGTTGGCCGCGCTGACAACCCGATACATGCTGGATCATCTCGTTGGCGAGTGTTCTTAATTTGCATGTCCATGATACAATCTGTGGTGGCCTCGCTCCATGCAAATCGGGTTTAACTCGTTGGTGTGAGTTGTTCCCGCAATGTCCGAAGTGTCCAGAGAGGTGGGAAGTAAGGACGAAGGCGATCCACATTGAAGATCGGGTGCGACTCAAGGAATGGTGGAATACTAAGCTCGAAAGCATTGTTCCCCTACAAACTTTGGTGATGGTGTACGGCCCAGTATCGGAGCAGGCGAAGCTTGCGGTGAGGTCCAAGTGAGGTGCTCCTTCGCAAATGCAAACCATACTTTATCGCCCACCCGGAAGTTGTGTGGCACCCGTGTTGATCATGGCGCCGCTTGTACTTCGCATTAGCTCTGTCCAATATATCATGAACCCGTTGGCGGATGTGTTGAATGCGCTCGATGAAGCTACTTTCTTTGTCAACTTCAGACCGGACGTGCGCTCGAATCGGCCTCGAGCAAACCAGCAAATGGCATGGCTACGTCAATGGGACATAGTGGCTGGAATCCCAAGCCCACCCGAAAGGGGCTATGGCCAATTGAACCGTGGAGAGCCCGGTTATAACTATGTTTTACATAAGGGAGGCTCTCGTCCCATGTGCGTGGATGCTTTGAATTGTACATGCGCAGAATGTGTACAATCATTCTCGTTGACGACTGTCTCGGCCATCTGTTTGGGGGATGGAAAGTCGTGGACTTGGTGAGCTTTATGTCCATCATTGACCAGAGGCCGGACCAAAATGTGCCGAGGAACCCGCTATCTCGATCTCGATATGATAGACTATGGGATCCCAAAGTGAACCCATACTCGCTCAAAGAAGAGTTTAGCAAGAGCTTCGCCGTGATATTCTTCTTACGTGCCGCCATAATGGCCATCTTCGAGAATCTATCAACGACCACGAAAACACAGCTCATTGCCATTCTTAGTAGAGGGCGGTCCCGACATGTAATCCATGGAGATGGATTCCCATGGTCGACTAGGGGTAGGTAGTGGAGTATATAGGCCTTGCTTCTTGATGGTCGACTTAGCAATGGCACAAGCAAAGGCAGATCCGATGTGCTTCTCGACATCCTTTCGAAGGTTCGGCCAATAGAAATACTTCGTAGTATTGCTATCGTTTTCGCCCCCGAAATGCCCGAAAGAACTCGACCGTAGTGTGCTTCCCATATCATCTTGGCACGCTCGCTTGAAGGAACACACAGTGTCCTGTGTGACATAAAAGTGCATCTTGGAGGTGAAAATTTGGAACTTGCGTGCCCCCCCCAAGAGTGCCTTGTAAGTGTGGCCGACTCGGGTCACTCTCATAGAGAAACGGCCAATCGAAGTCTCGTGCCCACAAGAGTTGAGCACGATGGTGAGTGCCACGATCGGTGGTCGGGCCGAGAGCGATCCGCAACATTATTGGTGCTACCCTTCTTGTACTTGATGTTCAAATGAAACCGTTGCGTATATGTGGACCACTTCGATGGCGATCATTCCGCAACTTCCCTTGTGTCCGTATGAACTGCAGGGGCCGGTGGTCCGTGTGGATGATTGTTTCCTTCCCCCAAAATGTAATGCTTCCATTGTCGATGAGCTTGCACAATGGAATACATTTCTTTGTCATAGGTGGGATACTTATGAACCGTTTCTGCACAATGTTTCACCGTGATATGCCACTGGATGTCCTTGTTGAGTAAGAACCGCCCCAATAGCATAGTCGAGGCATCCGCCTCGATCTCAAACGGCCGCCGCAAGTCCGGTAAGGTGAGCACTAGGGGTAGAACATAGGCGATTTTTCAATTCTTTGAACGCCTTCGTTGGAGGTTCCGACCAAAATAATTTTGCTCTCGCTCCTCCTTTGGTGACTTGACTCAAGGGCCAAGTGATATGAGAGAATCCCAACACGAATCTACGGTAGAAATTAGCAAGACCCGAAAAGTCGCGAAGCTCTGTTATAGTAGTCGGGGGACTGGCCAATCCCGAATGACTTGGATCTTGGCCGGATCCACATGCACCCCCTTTTTCATCAATAATGTATCCCGATATTGAACCCGGGTCATGCCAAACGTGCACTTCTCCAAATTGGCACACAACTTGTGTTGCCACGTATGTTTGGAGGACTTGTCTGATGTGATGAAGGTGCTCTTCCCAAGTCTTGCATGAAGATCGAATGTCATCCAAGTACACCACTACGAATGAGTTGGTGAATGGCCGCAAGATGTCGTCCATCATCCTCATGAAGGTTGCGGGAGCATTCGTCAACCCGAAAGGCATGACCAGCCATTCAAAAAGGCCTTCCTTAGCTTTGAAGCGCGTCTTCCACACATCGAGGGTTCAATTGGTACTGGGTGATACCCGGACTTCGGTGTCGATCTTACCGAAATATTTTTGCACCTGGAGTTGGTCCGGAAGGTCATCAATCCGTGGGATTGGGTACCTATTCGGACAGATAATCTTGTTCAGCGCCCGATAGTCAATACGTAGTCTCCACGTCCCATCCTTTTTTCCGTACCAACACGATCGGGCTCCCACATGGTGATGAACTTGGTCCGATGTGACCTTTCGCAATGAGCTCCCGAATCGCCTCTTGATTTCATCATTTTCCGTACACGCAGCGTCGATAGATCGGTCCATTGGGTAGCGGCACACTGGGGGTCGGATCAATCGGGTGCTTGACCCGGCAAGTGCAGAGGAACCCCCTGTGGGTGAGGTGAAGATGTCCCCCGTACTCCTCCACGACCTTATCCATTTGTTGTTGTCGTGCGAGAGGGCCCCCGTCCGGAGGTCGTGGGCCACGTCTTCTTCTTGCCCTCGGGGGCGGATCATCAGGAAAACGAATTTCGGTTTGGGAAATGAGCTTATCGCATTGTTTTGCAGTAACCAAAGAGATAGTCGTAGGAGGTGGTACCTCCGGTATCCCGTACAACTTATTTCCCAAAGTAATAATAACAGACGAGGTCGAGACTCATACACGCATGACGCTTCCACAAGTATGGTTGTCCTAATAATACATCGAAACATCAATAGGAGCAACGTCACATAATACCTCATCCGTGAAGGGCTTGATGCTATAGGGAAGGCGGCACCGCCGGGCCGACGCGGAGATCTCGTCCTTGGTGAAGCCACCCGATGGTGTATGGATGTCGGGTGAGTCGTGGTCGGCAAGCCCAACCGCTTCACGTCGCTCTCGATGAAATGAGGTTCTTTTGGCTCCCATTGTCGACAATGAACCGTACAGGGGGAGCCCTTTACCCACATCCGGGAGTGGAAGAGACGTTCCTCCTCCTCCGGATCTTCCGGCTTCCTCCTTCGGACCTTTGTAGTGGCAACAAGTGGCGTTGGGCTCCGCATCAATAACTGTTTCCCTTTTTTCATTCCCCTTTTCGTGTTCCCGATTCGAGTCGGAGCATGCATCTCGACTCGTAAGCCCTCATCTCGGCCACTAGCGACCGCTTGGCCCGACATTCACTTGTGTTGTGAGTGGAGCTCTTATGGAACTCACACCACTTTCCCGTGTCCTTCTTTGGCTTTACGGTGTTGTTCTTTTCATGTGGCTTTGGTGGGTTGTCTTTAGCCGCCATGCCTTGGCTCTGTCCTTTGTTCCGTGGTTTGGAAGCACCTTTTCCTTGCTTTTTGATTCGCGATCCAAAGTCTCGCTTCTTCTGTTTGAATTTCGCTCAATCTTGGCAAGCATACCGGTATGCCGTACCAAGCGAGGAGATGTCGAGGAACTCCATTTCCTCCTCGAATGTATTCAGTGCAGACAAACTGCGATACTTTAGCACCAAATGTTTCTCCGAATCTTTGATACCCAACTTTGTGCGTAGGGTATGGAACAGATTCTTCGACTTGTGCACATCTTGATCCCTTTGTTGTCGCAGTCGTGGTCCATTGTATGTACTTGTCCTCATAGCTCCCCCACGGGATAGTACTGTTCCTTGACGGCGTCTCGTAAAGAATTCCAAGTTGGTACGACCGAGAACGAGAGAGGGTTCGTCTCGGTCCTTGTTCTCACGATGAGGTTTCCCACCGAGTCCTTAACATGGGGGGTAGCTTTGAGGAGTGCAAAAATAATCTTCTCCCGGTCCGAAAAGTCGTGAACAGAGAAATATCCTTCTAAGAGATTCAACCATCTATCTACGGCATCCGCGTCTATTTGACCCTCAAATATGGGAATGTCAAAATTTACTTGTACCTTAAAGGGAGTCGCAACCGCAGAGTGGCTACTCGGATGCGGATGCGCCGCCGGTGGGCAGCCGTTGAAGGATCCGAGCAAAGCTATCCATCATCGCGTTCCTTTGTTTTTTCGAGGGCTTCCTCGAGCAATATTTTGATAGGATCTCCTCGCTCCCTCATCTTTCTTTTCGTCCCCCATGGGCGTCCGTCGAGGTTTGCGAGGCCGATCTTGCAAAGGTTCCACCGCGATCAAGCCCTAGCTCCTTATACCCCGACCTCGTTGGGGACATGCAAAGAAGGATCGAGAAAAAGCGGACCTCTCCGATACCACCGATCCGGGATTTATGCAGGAACGCAAATGTAATAAACACATAACCATAAAGATAGAGATGCGGCGGAAATAACACTTCATTTCATTAATATCAAAGAACCGAAATTTGCTTACGTACGTAATGGAAATAAAACTAGCTAGGGCACCGGTAGCTATCTCTCGAGAAGAGATGTGGCGGCTATAGGCCTCTCGAATCGCTTTACAATGAGGCGCGAGGGCCTATTTATTATTGAGAAACAATGGAGAACCCTAAACATCCCAAAAACCTAACCCTAGGAGATGAAGCGCCAAAACTATGGGCCCCGTTTGGGTAAATTGGTGTTTCAACTTCCCAGGGACGTAACTTTGCCATACTATCTCCGTTTGACGCATATGATACATCATTAGAAAGCTCTATCCGAGGACTACAGCTATCGGGACGAAAGTTCAGGACCCAAAAAACTCGCTAAAAATAGTAAGTTATGCCGAAACCGAAAAACCGAAAGAGACAATGGTGGGGGGGCCAAGTGGAATAGGTGGGTGGCCACCAATATCCACTGGATCATAGAAGCAAGCCGCAAACGAAGTAACCAAAGAAATTGGCATATCGAAGAACCCGTAAGTGTTGAACGAGAAACAGAGGAACAAACCAGATCACAAGTGGGAAGGAACCGAACCAACGAGGAGGTTGAAAACCAAAACGCCACTGCAACAGCTCCGGCTCGCCGACGTAGCCACGATGCTATCGTGGCTAGAACTCGCGAGGAAGAATAAACCCTTGGCACGGAGACGCAGTGGTCGAAACACTCTCACACCGTGTGGAGCAGAAACACAAATGACCGACCGAAGAAATGACCCCGAGCAAAAGAGCAAAAGGACGTATGATCACATGCGTTGGCAAGTGGGCCGATCGATCCGATCGAGGCCATTACTCGTGAAATTAATTGCATACCACCGGACACCACAAACGAAGTCCCGGGGAGGAACGAAAAGGCTCGAGGCCTCGTTGTGAAGACCAAAGGCGCGAATCCGACGTGTAAACCAAATAAACACACGTTGCAAAGCCACGTAATCATATTTGTTATTCATTGTGTTTAAAAAGTTGTTCATCTATTAAGTTGACTTGGCGCGTGGGCTGGAGTTTCCCATCAAGTGGTATCGGAGCGAAGTTTGAAGTAGCGAGAAGATGGAAGTTGCGTAAGAGGAAGAGGAAGAGGTAGAGCAATCCGGAGAGTGGCGGAAGAGGGATCGCGAGATGAAATTCGGATTTCCGAATCGTAGATTGTGACAGAGAAGCCCGGGGGAAGGAGAAACCCATGCAGATGACAGATGACGAGGATATTGCGTAACCGGAAGATGAGTTTGAAGGAGTGACACCCGAACTAAGATTGTTGAAATCAGCTTCGTTGTCCGACCATAAGCCGAAGCATGAGCTTTCCACTTATGACGGCAGCTTGTCGACGAGATGTGTTCGTCGGATCGGTTGAGTGAAGTAAATAAATACTTCGAATTTGAGGAAACCAACGAGGACAAACAGGGTGAAGTTTGCTGCCACCAAGCTGAAAGGACATGCGTCCTTGTGGTGGGACAACGTACTGAGCAGAGAGGAAAAGGCTACATAAACGACCTATAAGGAAGTGGACTAGAATGGAGGCGAAATCGAAGGAGAAGTTTTTGCCTAAAGATTATCAAATTATGTCAGTATAGATAGGTACAAAACTCGAGACAAAGGGGAATGACGATTAAGGAATATACTCGAAGAATTCTATAAACCGAATTTGAGGGCGAGGTTATGTGGAAGAAACCCCGTAAAAGACAAACGAAGGTTCGTAAATGGGGCTCGAGGGGAGAGATATTAGATGAAATTGGTATCCTTTCACCCGTGAACCTTGGAAGAAGCATATCAGGTTTGCACTAAAGACGGAAGAAAAAATAAACAAGGAAGCAAAATGCCCGAAGAGGAGGCGGATTTGGCGAAGAGGAAAGGGAAAGGCCTTTGGTAAAGGCAGAGGAACGAGTTCCAATGAGGAAGGCAACAGTTCCAAATCTAGCAGGAACGAAGAAAAGGACAACAACACTAGAGGAGGACGACCGACCCAGCGTGGGAGAGGAAATGGTCGAGGCAGGAACGCGTCCGAGTGCTACAGTGCCACAAGTGGGGGGCACAAATCGTATGAATGTCCCCGAAGGCGAACCAACAAAGTGGAAGAGGAGCTTATGTTGCTCAGCCTGAGGAAGCTGGGAAGCACCTCCTCGGGAAGTGGAAGATACACCGTAAACAGGGGGAAGCCCCCGGTGTTGAACAAGGTGTTGTTAAAACCAAGCAAAGGAGGTTATGGACCCGTGCCAAAGGAAGACTTTGTTCGAGATGCTTTTGCAAATCACGTGGAAAGTGCTGCAACCGATCATTGACAAAGTGGAAGCACCGATAATTTAGTGGCCACGGAAATGGTGGAGAAGCCGGGATTGGAAAAAGTCGAAACACCCCACTCCATACAAGGTGTCGTGGTCGCAGAAAGGACATCAATTGTTAGTTGATGAACGAGTGCGAGGTGGAGTTCCGTGATAGGCGGATATAAAGACAAGATTGTTCGCGATGTTATGCCAATGGATGTCCGTCACATACTCGTTAGGAAGGCCCCCGGGCGAGTTTGACGAAAGGTGGTGCATGACGGGAGAACAACCATTTACAAGTTTGTTAAAGATGGGGTCAAGCACACACTTGTTCCCATCAAGGAGGAAGGTACAACAAGAGGCTAGTGGAGTAAAAGCACTGTCGTTGGGTGGAAAGGAATTCCCGAAACAGATTGAAGACAAATGAAGTGAATTTTGATGTTGTGAGGAGACCAAGAACAAGTGGTACCGCACACCAAGATTTCAGATTTACCCGAGGAGATACAAGAGATGTTACAGAATTTGGGGATATTGTAGTGGATGATCTTCCGGACGAATTACCTCCCAAGAGAGGCATCAACCATCGCATTGATTTTATACCAGAGCCAGCCTTGCCAAACAAGGCATCTTATCGTATGAGTCCGAAAGATCATGAAGAAATTCGGAAACAGTGCAGAATTGCTTGATAAAGGATTGATCGGAGAGAGTATGAGTCCTTGTGCGGTTCCGACAGTATTAGCTCCTAAGAAAGGTGGCGAATGGTGGATGTGTACGCATTCGAGAGCCATCAAACAAAAATTACGATTCGAGTACGAGTTTCCATTACCAAGGATGGATGACATGATGGATCTGTTTGAGTGGGGCAGACATATTTTTCGAAGATTGACTTGAAAAGTGGCTACCACCAGATCCGAATCGTGAAGGGGATGAGTGGAAGACAACCTTCAAGAAAAATGAAGGACCGTATGAATGGTCGGTGATGCCATTCGGATTAAGCAACGCTCCCAGTACTTTCATGCGCTTAATGAATGAAGTACTCGAAGGAATTCATTGGAAAATTCGTGATTGTGTATTTAGATGATATATTAATTTTCATAGAAAAACGAAGGAGGAACACTTTCGACATGTTCGAAGTGTATTGAGAAGTTTGCATGTAACAAGTCGCTAATAAATTTGAAAAAAGTGTACCTTTTTCCGGAAAGAGCTAGTGTATCTGGGTTTTGTGATTGCGAAGAATGAGTCGAAGATGGATCCGGAAAAAGATTGCAAAGCAATCGTAAGTCAGGGCCATCTCCAAAGAACTTATTTGAAGTTCGAAGTTTTCATGGTTTAGCGAGTTTTTTACGAGAAGTTCATCAAGAATTTCAAATGGGATTTGTGCACCTATGTTGGACACAATTAAGAAGGCAAATCAGCCTTTTTGTTGGACCGAAGCAAATGAGAAAACAATTTTCAGACTCGAAGAAAAAAGATCACCGAGAGGCCGATCTTGAGATTGCCGGATTTCAACAAACTTTTTCAAGTTCGTTGCGACGCCACGTGTACAGCCCATTGGGGCAAGACTTAGCCGGGAGGATAGGCCGGTTGCTTACTTCAGTGAGAAGTTGAACGAAAGCGAGCAAAAGTATTCGTCTTACGACAAAGAGTTTTATGCGGTCGTTCAAGCCTTGAAGCACTCGGAGGCACTATTTGCTAGGTAATGAGTTTGTGTTATTTTCTCGACAATTCCCGCTTTTACAATATGTTATGCAGCAAAGACAAGTTGAATCACAAGCATGCGAGTGGGTGGAATATCTACGAGCTTTACTTTCGTATTGAAGCATATCGACAGACTGAAATCCAACAAGGTAGCGGATGCATTAGCGTGAAGAGCTCGCTTTTGCAGGGAGAGTACAAATGCGAGTGCATCGGGTTTCGAACACTTGAGGGATTCAGTATCAAACAGAAACGGACTTCAAGGAGGCACATGAAGCATGTCGGGAACCCTTTATCGCAGAATCACGGTCCATGGTTGGACTACAATCTGCAAGAAGGATTGTTGTTCAAGGGAGGACAGTTGTGTATTCCCGATTGTTCAATGCGGGAAAACATTATTTGAGAGAAACACAGTGGAGATCTAGCCGGAAATTTCGGTATAGACAAGACGTTATCTCGGGATAGAGCATTTATACTATTGGCCAAAGTTGCAGCCGAGATGTGCGAGGCATGTGAGCAGGTGCAAAATGTGTCGATTGGCAAAAGGCCACGACGTAATACAGGACTCTATATGCCGTTACCCACACCAAGTAGACCATGGGACTCGGTCGCTTTGGACTTTTTCCGGGTTTACCTAGGACACATCGGGGATTCGATTCGGTGATGGTAGTGGTGGATAGATTCTCGAAGATGGCGCATTTTATACCCTCGTCGAAAAAACCCGGTGATGCTACTCACGTAGCCCACTTGTTCTTCACAGAAATTGTTCGATCGCATGGCTTGCCGAGGTCTATTATTTCGGACCAGGGATGTACGATTCACGAGACACTTCCGGCGTACCCTCGTGGAAAAAGTTGGACACCCAACTAAATTTCAGCTCCGCTTATCACCCACGGACCGATGGGCAAACAGAGGTGGTAAATAGGAGTTTGGGAAACCCGCTAAGAAGCTTAGTCGGAGAAAATTCACGGATGTGGGATCGTGTACTTGCCCAAGCAGAATTTGCATATAATGATTCTCCCAATCGCAAGCACGGGACACGATCCTTTTCAGGTTACGTACGGCATGCATCCTCGCGGAGTGCATGAACTCGCGGGATTTGGGAAAGCTAGAGAAAAGAAGCGCCGATGGCGAAGATTTCGCTCAAGCAATAAATGATCGACATGAGCAGTAAAATTGAAGTTGGTAGACAAGCAGATCAAAGGTATAAACAAGCAGTGATTTGAAGAGGCGGGAAGTTCAGCTCAATATCGGGGATGAAGTCTTTGCCCACTTGCGCAAGGAACGTTTTCCCGGAGGGCGATATAACAAGTTAAAGTTTAAGAAAAATTGGCCCCCGCGAAATTCTCCGCAAGTTTTTAGCCAATGCCTACAAAATACAATACGCCACCCGAATAGGCATTTCACCCATTTTTTAACGTGGCGAGACTTGTTTCCTTACCCTACCAATCCCGGAGAAGAAGAGGCAACAAGGCCGGAGCGGACTACCCCGGATGAAGAGGATGTTTGGTTAAAGCGGATGCTCGCAGCGCAGCTCCCTTGAGATCGAGGGTATCCTCGACACACAAGTAGCCAAACGAACACGCAGAAGGACTACTTACGGTACCTAGTCAAGTGGAAAAACGGTCCTATTGAGGACAAGTACTCGGCTTGACGCGGCACAAATTCGAGAAAATTGGCTATTCGAATGGATGACCTCATGGAGCGGAGCCATGAATTTTTGCTACCCCCGAGCCCTCGATGCGGGAGCATCCGACTAGGGTGGCAACCAGTGCAAGCGGGTGTTTTATGTTTTTCGGTGTTGAGTTATTCTACGTGTCTTTGAACCCGTTCTCGTTTTAATTTATTTCTTTCTTAGGATAAAGGACTAGTCGTCAAGTAGAGTTGTTCTAGTTTAATTGTTTTTTTTATTTTATATTTGATTTAAGCAACTATGGTAGATTGTTAGGCAGTAGTAAAAAAAAATCGATGAGTGAAAAAGTGAAATAGTAATAGAACATGTAACCGTGTAACCAACTTGAGACAGCTTATCGATTGGCAACGAATTGGCCCTGCAGAGAGGCTACTAAAGAAACGAAAAGATGACTGCAGTGGGTTATGCAAATTTACACATTGAATAGAGTAATGAAAACGAGTTTTAATACTCATCGAAAAACATACCATCCGTATTGTATCTAGAAATACTAAAGTGTGATACGGATTCTAAGTTCACTGTCAAATCATTTGCATGCATATTCTGAAGTAAACATAGTTATGTACCTATTTCTTTTCCACTAGAGAAATACTATTATCCGAGTACAGTGTGTGTTACAACACGAAGGCGTTGGTCAACGCACGCAAAAGTCGAAGAGGAGTACAAGGGAATACAACACAAAAAGATACACACCGACGGTGAAATCCAAACAGACCCAACACATTACGTTGAACATTGAAATCTACAGGTATTTACATTAAGTTGTGCCATTTCATTTATAAATAAACCGAGAATAGAGTAAAACCCTCTGTCAGTGGTTAACAATGAGAACGAAAGTCCATACTCGGAATGTATTAAGTTACATATTGAAACAACAAGTAAGAAAATCAAGATTCATAACTTAGGGTTACGGCCAAAAACCCTACAGCCCTACGAGCAAGAAACTCCAAAGAGCACCCGAAGGTTACTGGGTGGGGTTTTAGAACCCGAGCAAACTTGGAAGTCGAATCTGTCCGAGTGACAGTATTTGCAAAGAGACATAGCAACAAGTAGCATGATAATGCCATAAGAAAACCCGAAAGGAAAACCGGCACGAGATCATCTACGACACATCTAAACAAGTTTCTACATTAAGGAGGGTGTGAGTCGGGTGAGGACTTACCTTTGGAATCCGGAAGTCGAACAAAACCCCCCGGTGGAAGATTGGGAAACCAGGGAGGGTTCGAGATACCTGTACAAGAAAAGCAAAACAAACTAATTGAAAACCCTGTGCGACTAAATTGTTGTTTCAAACGAGACTAACAGAAAATAAGAACATCCGGGCATTTACCTTGCGCAGAGGGAGAGCATTTTCCGTGGAGTCGAGTAACCAACGAAGGAACCATTTGAATCTGCTTGCAAGGAGCCTCATGATCAGTATGGGAACAAAACAATTAGGGTTTTGAAACAGAGAGAGATGGCTTACTGAGCACGACGCCGACTCGGGAGCAGAGTTGACCTGGAGGAAGCTCGTAACCGTAAGCCCAAAGAACCCGTGCACATATCGTTAAAAAGCAATTAGGCTAGAAGCAAGCCGCAAACAGAAGTAACCGAGAGAAATTGGCATATCGAAGAACCCGTAAGTGTTGAACGAGAAACGGAGGAACAAACCAGTCACAAGTGGGAAGGAACCGAACCAACGAGGAGGTTGAAAACCAAAACGCCATTGCAACGAGCTCCGGTTCGCCGACGTAGCCACGAGTTACCGTGGCCGAACTCGCAGGGAAGAATAAACCCTTGGCACGGAGACGCAGGGGTCGAAACCCTCTCACACCGCGTGGAGCAGAAACACAAATGACCGACCGAAGAAATGACCCCGAGCAAAAAGAGCAAAGGACGTATGATCACATGCGTTGGCAAGTGGGCCGATCGATCCGATCGAGGCCATTACTCGTGCAATTAATTGCATACCACCGGACACCATGAGCAAGTCCCGGGGAGGAACGAAAGGCTCGAGGCCCGTTGTGAAGACCAAAGGCGCGAATCCGACGTGTAAACCAAATAAACACACGTTGCAAAGCCACGTAATCATATTTTGTTTATTCATTGTGTTTAAAAAGTTGTTGATCTATTAAGTTGACTTGGCGCGTGGGCTGGATTTTCCCATCATATATCATTTCAGGATGCATTCAACTCCAATGGAGGGCAGCTATGGAAATGTAATACTACTGTCTATTAGGATTTCTACAACTCAGGCCTTTAGATTCGAGAATGTTCTATCGAATAAGTGAGTGTTGAGGCCGGAATAACGCATCCTGTTTCCAATGATACACAGAGAGATAAAGGGTGTGAATCATGTATAGCAAGTGGAGGGATATGTGGTTACAACATTTCGGAAAAAACGTTGTTGTTGCTCTACTATTGCAAGGATGGATCCCTCGTATTGACAAATGCTCGCCCATCGTATGTTCTATTTTAACCTTTTGCAAAACTACTTGGCACTATAAGTTCGAGTTAAGATGTAAAGATACTAGAATTTCGGTTAAGAAGGTCAATAAGTTAATTGTTGTTCATATTTGTGAATAAGGAAAGAAGGCTATGAATGGTGTTGCAATAGGTAAAGATACTCTCCCAAGTATTTTCACCGATCCGTTGATTGATATGGCTACGTTTCTTGTTTTGCTAAAATCATTTTAACAAATGCGAAAAGCTTACTGGAGCAGCTTGTATTCATAGCAAGCAGGATTACTAGTGGGTATAAAGTTATATGCAAAGAGGACACAACCTTCTTCTCACTCGCTCCGATTCAAAGGTGGAGGAATTCCTAAAGGAATATGTTGATCAAATGCCAACTAGATATTCACTCTCACAAATCAAGAAGATCATGAACAACTTTGCGAAAAAAAACCGGGAGGTGGGGGGTTTCGGTGTAGTGTATAAAGGAGACCTTCGGAATGACACTCTAGTGGCCGTTAAGCTTTTGGATAGGAATAGGCACGGTGAGAGCACCGACTTCATTAACAAAGTGGCCTTCATTAACGAAGTGGCCACCATTGGGCAGCTTCATTACGTCAATTTGGTTCGTCCCTGTTGGGGTATTGCTTTGAAAACCTTACAAGCACACCGGTATATGAATTCATGGCTAATGGGTCTCTCGGAGAAGCGTATATTTTTCCGGAGAGGATAAGGGACAACCCTTAACATGGGAGCAATTGTATTCAATAGCTTTGGGCGCTGCTCGTGGAATTGCATATTTACACCAAGATTGCAATAAGTGCATCATACACTTCAATATCAAAACCACACAATATATTTCTCGGACGCTCGAATTCACACCAAAATTTTCTGATTTCGATCCGGCTAAGCTTTGTGGGAAGGGAGACGACCATATCTCAATGATCTACCGCTAGAGGGACGCCCGGATATGTTGCGCCGCAGGTGTGTGACAATGATCTCGGGGACCCGTTATAGACAAATCAGATGTCTATAGTTTTGGGATGCTTTTGTTAGAGATTTTCGGGGAAGGAAAGAACTTCGATTGGAAGGTGAGCCATTCCAAACGGCTTTTGCTTTCTAGAATGGGCCTTCAAGGTGCTTAAGAGAGG
The DNA here is from genome assembly GCA_034641835.2 of Pinus albicaulis. NCBI lineage: Eukaryota > Viridiplantae > Streptophyta > Pinopsida > Pinales > Pinaceae > Pinus > Pinus albicaulis. Next base: position 112,849 of record JAXQQM020086142.1, read on the forward strand.
GGATTTGGGAATGAGATTGAGAGGAGGAGAAGTGGAGGCGAGAAGATGAGGAGAAGACAAAAAGAATGACTAAAGTGGGATTATGGTGCATTCAAGTGCAACTACAAAAAATCACCCTGTGTGTGAGCAGGGTTGTTCAAATGCTAGAAGGAAATGGAGATGACATCGCCAATCCTCCCTTGCCCTCGAATTCCTTCTCCGCCGCACTCGAACAACCTTTATTGTCTTCTCAGAAGAATCTTCTTCAATTGAAATTAGATTGTAGATTTCTAGGTTACAAATTGGGTTATTTAATCTAGTCTTGGTTGACATTGAGACAAATTTCATTCATGGGAGCCTAAGTAGGTAACTCGGGATTGGGTTATATAATAGTGTTTTTTTGAAATTCAAAGAATTTTTTTTTGTTCGAGTTTAGGGAGGTAATTAGGTATTTGTTGTTTCTAATACTCTTTATACGAATAATGTGTATCGTCAATGTATGCTCTCAATGCTCGGTGGAAGCCATGCATAAATTGGCTTATTAAATTTCCCAAAATATTGGTTTCTTTATGTTAAATTTTATCTTTCTCCATGGTTATGGTTTATTTGATAATAAATTATAATTTTTTGGAAAAAAAGGTTAAAATATATTTTTTCATTAAGGAATTTATTGAATAATTATTTTTTAAAATTGAAAGTTAAATTTGACTTAATTATTGCTTTAAAAATAAGAAATAAAAAAATTTGGTTTAAATTTGCTTATTAAATTGCCCAAAAAAATTAGTTTCATTAAAGTTAAGTTTTATCTTCCTCCCTGGTTCATGTGATAATAGAATATAATTTTTGGAAAAAAGGTTAAAATAGATTTTAAATAAGTGTTGGATAGGCAGAGGATTCAATCACACAATAACACAAATATTTCACACACAAAACAATGAGTCGCGACTCTTCAATTAATCTTCAATCACTCTAAATCACAATCCCGAATACAATGAACCCTGGTGAAGGGTATTTAACCTAAATTGACATGCACACACTCTCACATAACTCAACTTGATCATCACTCACTTAACTCACTCTCTAACTCACTCACCAAATTTATCTATTACTCAACTCAACTAATTCACTTAACTGATTGTCTAACAATGCATGCAGGAGGTAATTACATATTTTAACACTCCCCCTTAATTACGACCGCTAAACTAAAACATAACTCATGACAACTCAAACATGCCTCACTGTTCTATGTCTCGACTAGGCTTACAACACCCAAGTTTCTTTTTTGAAACTCAAACAAATCTACTACTAATGGCTTTGTAGATATATCAACCAATTGATCACTCAATTTACAAGGCTTCAAGTGAACTTCTCCATTGCTCACAAGTTCTCGAATAAAGTGATATCTAGTATCAATATGCTTTGCTTTTATGATGAAACACACTATTCTTGGATCGTGCAATCGTCGATGTGTTGTCACAACATATCGTTGTTGATCCTTGTTGTTTCGCTTAAGTCCATCCAATACTCTTCTTAACCATACCTGCTTGGCATGACGTCTAAGTTGCTTTGCTACATATTCTTCTTCTACCGATGATAGTGTCACAATAGGTTGCTTCTTAGATGCCCATGCTATCACACCCTGAACTAAGATGGAACACATAACCAGATGTGCTCTTCCGATCATCCAAACTTCTCGCAAAAATCACTATCTCGTGAATCCAATCAAATCTTTCTTTTCTATACTTGCATACATGATGCCATAATTTCTGGGTTCCTACTATGTATCTCAAAATTATTTTTCTAACACTCCAATGTGTGTCTTTTGGAGTCTTCATAGATCTGGAAATCAAACTTACTCCTTGCATAATATCTCGGTCTTGTTGTCGTGAGATACATGAGGTCGCTAACCAATATTTTGAATAGATTTGGATTGGCATCTGCTCCTTCATCATCCTTGCTTAACTTTGTACCTATTGCAATTGATGTAGGTACGAGTTTGCAATTATCCATCCCGAATCTTTTCAACAAATCTCTAGCATATTTATTTTGGCAAAATAAAATTTCCTTTTTTCAGTATTGTTCAACTTCGATGACAAGAAAATATTTCATGAGACCAAGATCTATCATCTCAAATTATTTCATCATGGTCGCTTTAAATTCAGCTAACTCAAGATCACCCGTAAAACTCATATCATCAACATATAAGCAAACAATCAAAATCATCCATGCTCATTTACCTTTGTGTATAAGGTAGGCTCAATGTCGCCTCGAAAAATTCCATTCTTGATCATGTAGATGTCAATTTTTTCTATACCAAGCTCTAGGTGCTTGTCGAAGTCCATAGAGCACTTTCTTCAATCAGTAAACTTTATCTTATTTACCTTCAAATTCATATCCCTGGAGACTATTGCACATATATTTCTTCTTCTATAATTCCATTCAAGAAGGCTGATTTGACATCCATCTAGTATACTTTCCACTTGTTTTGAGCCGTTGTCGCTAGAACTTCTCTTACAAGTATCCAATATGGCTACCCCAGAGAAAATGTTTCCCAAAAGTCTATTCCCGGTTCATTTGTGAGAATCCTTTTGCTACAAGTCTTGCTTTAATTCTCGTCAATCTCACCTTTCTCATTCACCTTTTTTCTTGTACACCCACTTGACACCAATGAGATTTTTTATCATTTGGTAAATCAACCAAATCCCATGTATTATTCTTTTCAATTGAATTCATATCTTCATCCATGGCTTGCACCCAATTTTCATCTCTAATTGATTCTTCAAGCGAAGAAGGTTGGAATGCCAATAATGCAAAATTTGAACTAACATCCAAATCATCATAAATGTCTTTCTGACTTCTCATCTTTTTATTACCATTGCTTGATTCATTACCCGATTCATCGCTTGGAGAATTATGGTTTGTTGATCCGCTTGAAGATCCATGTCTGCTCGAAAATCTTGGAGTCCTTCGCTGGTGTGACTCTCGTTTGGTGTCTTCTCTATTGATTCTTGCTGCTCCTTTTCTGCTACATCATCCTCTTCCATCGAGTGGTGCTTGTGCATCGGTAGTGTGTCTACAGTCCCATTCCATGAATCTTGTTCTTTGAACACAACATCTCTCGCTAATGATTGTCTTCTTGGTGACATGGATATACAATTTGTAAGCTTTTGATCTGCTCACTATAACCAGTAAATATACATTTTTCACTTTGATCATCTTATTTACCTCTTATCTACTTAGGTACATGTGCATAAGCTACACATCCAAAAACTCGAAAATGAGATACACCGCATGACATACTTGACCATGCTTCTTCCCGGGAACTCGTTCATCACACTCTTTGTAGGAGATTTGTTTATCACATAAATAGCACATGCAACTACTTCCGCCCAATACTCATTAGAAAAGTTTGTTTCTTTCAACATGCTCCTTGTCATGTTCATGATTGTTCGGGTTCTTTCTCTCTGCTACACCATTCTATTACGTGTGTATCTAGTTGTAAACTATCTCTCGATTCCATGTTGTTTGCAGTACTCATGGAATGCCTTCGAATTGTGTTCTCCACCACGATCCGATCTCAATACCTTGATATGTTGATCAGTTTGGTTCTCCACTAAGGCTTTGAACTCTTTGAACTTTTTCAAAAGTTTCAAACTTATGCTTCAAAAAAATAAATCCAAGTCTTTCTGCTATAGTCATCAATAAAGGTGAGGAAGTAACAACTTCCACCAATCGACTAAGTCCTCATAGGTCCACACAAGTTGATATGCACCAACTCAAGTGGTTTCTTTCCTATGTAAGAAACTCCTTTCGGAAAACTTTCATGGTGTTGCTTTGCCAAGATGCAACACTCACAAGTGCTAGCAGGTTCTTTGATGGGAGGTAAACCTATGACCATTTGTTTCATCGCAACAATCTTAAACCGAAAAAATGTAAGTGTCCAAACCGAAAGTGCCATAACCAAGTAATCATCTTGACATGCCGTTGTAAAAGAACTAAGCTGATCATTGTAGTTCATAATTAGAGGAAAGAGTCTATTCCTCGTCATCCGCACCTTTGCAATCGGGCCGCTTTCTTGGGGGATTTGTCATAAATAACACATTATTTCCCCTAAAAGATAACTTTGTATCATTTTCGCGTCAATTGACCAACACTTATCAAATTGTGCTTGAGTCAAGGGACATAATATACCTATGATATGGTCTTTGGCTTTCCCCTGCTTGGTCACAATGTTGACCACTCCTTTTCCATCTACATCCACAGTCTTGTCAGTCCCCCAACTTTACTTGTCTTCACGTGAATCATCCAAATTTGCAACCAAATTCTCGTTGCCTATCATGTGGTTACTGCAACCATCGTCTAATAGAAAAACCTTATCGAGATAGTTCATGCATGGTGTTGCATGCTAGGAACATGGAGTTTAGTGTTCTCTTTACTAACATTAGCTCTCCGATTTCCTTGATCAACTATCTTCTTCCTACAATCACGAGCATAATGACCAAATCTATTGCAATAATAACATTTCACCTTTGATTTGTCAAACCTTTGATTGTTGTGAAAGCTTCTGCTCGTTTGTTGCTTCCACTTTGATGCTCATGCTCTTCTCGGCCATCTCTCCGACCACCATAGGCCGTCGTCTCGTCCCTCTACCTCGCGATCGGCCTCTACCTCGACCTCTTGAAATATAAACTTGACTTTTGAAGGCGGTTTTCTAAAGTGGAATCCTTATTTCTATCTATCCTTGCCTCATGTGATAGAAGGGACCCCATCAACTCATCGACTATCAATTTTTTCCAAATCCTTCGCTTCTTCTATGGCTGCTACCACAACATCAAACTTGGTAGACAAGGATCAAAGAACCTTCTCAATCACTCGTCCGATATTTAATATCTTCACCATATATTATTTTAACTAATTGACGACAGACATGACCCTATTCATAAAGGAATCAATGTTCTCTGTCTCCTTCATCCGCAAACTTTCAAAATCTCTCCTAGCATTCTGCAATTTAACAATATTGACTTTGGCCATACCTTGATAACTTGTCACCAAAGTTTCCCATGCTTCCTTTGCTAAAGAAGTTATCATTATCTTCCTGGAACATTTCTCGGTCCACTCCCCTGCTGGATAAGAAGCAATGCTTGTAAATTCTTCCTCTTGTCTTTCTTCCATTGCTCTCTCGTCTACATTGTCGAGGGGCTCGTTCTTTTGTGTCGTTCTAAGGTTCCGCAAACCCAAATTTGACATGATCCCATACATCATGCGCTTTTAGCATGGTCTCCATTTTAATAGCCCACACATCATAATCTTTCCTAGTGAAAGAAGGAAGTTGTGGCTGAAAAATTTGATGTGGCCATCTTGCCTCAAACAAAAAATCTTCTTGGACAAAAAACCCTAAATTTCCCTTCTTTTTTTCCTTTTAGAAACTTTGCAAAGCTCCTTTTGAAGAGGCTCACGCATATATTCAATCTTTCTTTGACTTTTTGGCTATCTTAAATATGTTTGTCAGCTTTTCATTAAAATTTGCTCACAACTCGTGGGGCTTTAATTATAAAAGCGATGTCGTACTCCCACGAAATCAATATATCGCGGAATAAACTAGATTTTAAATAAATCATAAGTTTGTCGAAATATCCATGCGTTTTTTCGAGGAGAGGTTGTGTACCTCTGCGTTTTCTTTACTAAAAACGTGTGGACCTCTGCATAATTTATTTTTTTATTTTATTTATTTATTTATTTATTTTGATGGCCTTCTCGCTCTTGGCTTTCTTCTCTCGGATCTCGCTCGCCCACGGATCTTCCGATCCTTCCTCAGCTCCGATACCAATTTTTTTGATAGGCGAGAGGATTTGTTGAGATTCAACAAGATGATGAGCTTATTGAAAAGAGTCGCCTTCATTAAGTGGGCCCCACGAGCTATTTTTTGGCGCAAAGTCTATTTTTTAGATATGTCGATCATATTCTATGAGTTGCAGGATGCTATTTGTGGATGGTTGGTCAAGTCGGGAAAATAGATGGACTTCTATTTTTAGACATTTTCGGCGAAGTCTATTTTTAGACTCGCCAGTCTAAAAAATAGACATGTCGATATTATTAGCTCTTATTAATATTTGGACTTTAAACATTATCTTATTCTCTTGGAGCACCGACATTCGATTACATGATTGTTCGGATCAGCTAGTCGAAGGAATTACACAATTACTAGAGCTATTGGTGGTTCATGCATGGAGGAATTCGATTAGAACTCAAGTGGCAGAGTTTGGTGGAGTTGGAGAAGTAGTTGGTGGAGTTGGTTTCTAGTTTAACTACACTTGTAGAGTTAAACTCAGTTGAATTGATTGTGTCTATTTCTAATCGATTGATACTTTCGATGGAGTTGAGTGAATTAATTAGTTAAATTAATTCACTAAATAATAACTCATTATTTAATTGGACGAGAGACAACAGATTAACTACGAGTGCGATAACGAGATCGGTGGAGACTCGGTGGAGAGATTGGTGAAAGAGCAAGTGTGACTATTAGTTGTGACTATAGTGTTGCATTGCATGCACCACACATTCATTGGAGATGCCAATGAAAATTGCGTGAGCAAGGCTCGGAGCAATTCGAACTCATCCAGAGCCATTCTTTAGCGAGGGATTGCGCAATAGAGGCAAGCTATCGGGAGGGCAAAAAATTAGTGCAGATTTTTTGCTGATTGTTCTTGATTAGTGTGTAGCGATTGTATTGTATTGAAAGCTTGATATGATCAGCTTTGTATGAGGATTGTTACATGATATCTATGACATATATTATATACAGATAGTTGGGGTTTTCAGCGTCAGGCTTTCCCATTAAACAACTGGGTTAATGTGTGTGAATTTTTATTGTTTCATGTGTGCATTGCAATCTTGATTTAATTTCCACAAATGATCAATGGTGGAATAGATTATGTATTTTGCATGAATTTAAAATAGTGTGAGATCACGAGAATCTTGGACATATAACACATAAGTTATATAATTTCTACAGGGATTCAATCACACAATAACACAAATATTTCACACACAAAACAATGAGTTGCGACTCTTCAATTAATCTTCAATTTGCTCTAAATCACAATCTGAATACAATGAACATGGTGAAGGGTATTTAACCTAAATTGACATGCACACACTCTCACATAACTCAACTTGATCATCACTCACTTAACTCACTCTCTAACTCACTCACCAAATTTATCTATTACTCAACTCAACTAATTCACTTAACCGATTGTCTAACAATGCATGTGGGAGGTAATTACATATTTTAAAAATAAGAAAAATATATATATATATATATATATATATATATATATATATATATATTAAATTACCCAAAAAAAACTTAGTTTGTTAAGTTTTATCTTCCTCCATAGTTCATGTGATAATAAATATAATTTAAAACAAAAGATCAAAAACAAAATTTTCATTTGTTAATGTGGGAATTTAGTGATTAATCCTCAAGACATTCTTCGAATAACTATTCTTAAAATTGAAAGTTAAATTTGACCAAATTATTTTAAAAAAAAATAAGAAATAAAAAATTTGACAGGGATGAAGAAATGTCAACATGTGATGCATATATTTGGAAATCTCTTCGTATCTTCTACGCGCATATATTTGGAAATCTCTTCATATTTTCTATGGGCTAAGTTTCTTCACACTACCGACTCGTGCTTTTTAGAAATCTCTTCAGGTCAAGTTTCTTCGCAACATTGACTCGTGCTTTTTTGATAGACGGTCGAGTTTCTTCGCAACATCGACTCCTACTTTTTATACACGGTTTTCCATTATTTGTAAATTTCTTCATATATTCTATGCACGGTTAACAAATTCGACCGAATTGGCATAAGGAATTGAATACTTTAATGATTTCGTTCCCTTAATATATTAGTATATTAATCCGTTCCGTTAGTATATTGGTATATTAATATGTAAATTCTATAAGGCATTTTAAAAAATTGCAAAAGGGGTACATTTTATATTAATAAAACAAAAAAAATTGGAACACATTTTGTCTATCTTGAGAATTCTAGAGTGTAGCGATTACCAAGTTGTAGCGTACTACAAAATTAAATTATTGGTGGGGAATTCAATTTGGAGTTGTCTTTAGTGCGAATTTTTTGGAGTTTTAGGAATCCACTAAAAAATTTGAGGTAAAATCTTAATTTATGTTATTTAAATCTGGTTTTTTGATTGTATATATGGATTTAGCACCCTAAAAAACTCTTAAGGAACTTTGATTGTGCAAGGTTACCCATCAAACTTCTATTTTCAATGAATTCTTGTCATATTTTAGAGAAATTATATCGGAAAAAAACCACCATAAAAGCCTTCAAAAAGTCGCACTAAAAACTACTCGATTCAATTTATTTTCTAATTTCAGCTTTTTTATTATTGTTAGAAAAAAATTGGATTCGATACAAGTTAGTTAAGAGAAGCTTTAATTCTACTTTGAAAAAAGTTTGCTAACTCCGTTATCAAATCTTGTTACAAAAATTTAAATTTTGGATTTAATAATATCATACTTGTGTGTATTCGAGTCCTGTATCCATTTGTGGATGGTCTATTGTTTATTTATTAACCTTACTTGAAATCCTCAGCTAATATATGCTTTCTTCTTTTAGAGATGAGGATGTCTTTATATTTTCAATTTTTACATGGATTCATTTAATGATTAAGAGATAAAAAAAAATTATATAGAAATTATTTAAAATTTACTTTTAATATCCAATATTTCATTTTTAATATTGAATTTAAGTATCTGATTTTTCATCTTTTACATTAACTTTAGTTTTGAGTTTTTATTAGATTATATTTAATTTTTAATATTGAACTTGAGTATCTGATATTTCATCTTTTACATTAACTTTAGTTTTGAGTTTTTATTAATAAATCTAATGTATGTTGTCCATCATTAATGAGCATCATAAATACGACTATTTTTAACATCTTAGATAGTAAAGGTTAATGTTGGAAATACATATATTGAAGTATTCTTGTGAAAGGAAGATTTCATGAAATCTGTTTGAGGTTTTAATTATAATGTTGGGATGAAAAACTGCATTACATTCAACACCCTTACAATCGGGCAAAGCACTCTTCTACAAATACTTCACCTTTTGAAGCATGCTTTTGGTATTTGCCAAAATCGCCATTAGAATTCATCTTTGAGAAGGATGTTGCAATTGATGGGCATAGTGATATTGACAAGGCTCAAAAGTTCATTGAGCAAATTCAAATTATTCATCAATAAGTTCAAGAAAAGCTTGTGAAGAGTCAAAGAAAATACAAGGAAAGGCATGGAAAACATAGAGTTGATCACAAGTTTCAAGAAGGAAATGAGGTATGGTTGCACATAAGAAAAGAAAGGATGCAAGGAGAAGGTAAAAATCTCAACCCATTTGCTATGGTCTATTCAAGATCATCAAGCAAGTTGGAAACAATGCATTTCAACTTGGCTTGCCTTCATATATGCAAATGTATTCAGTTGTTAATGTTGAAAATTTACGTTTGTATGAGCCACCTTTGATCGATGATCAAGGGAGTAATGTTCAGTTGCCTTCTATTGAAAATTTTTCATTAGAGTTTCTAGATGAGCTCAAGGAGGATACCATTCTTGATAGGAGGACAAGAGCATCTAAGAGGGGAAGTGTTGACTACTTTCGAGTTGGGCTCAAAGGCAGTAAGCCAAGAAAGGAAAAGTGGATGGAAGTTGGAAAGGTGAGGGAGCTATACCCTCATCTACTGAACAAGTAATCAAATTCTTTTGGGGTCCAAAAGCTTCCCAACGGGGAGGTGTGATCAGGAGATCATGAATTCTGCTCAAAATTGAAAGTGCTCGAAACTATACCAAACCTATGAAACTGCGTAGATTTCGTCGTTCTGATTCCGACACCGTGAACAATTCAAAAAACTAATGTCGTATGAGGGAGATATCGCGTTCTGATCGATTTCCCAAACAGCTAAAATTTTTGTGATAGGGGTGACTCGGATGCCCAGTCAACATGCAGGTACAGTCAGCAAAAAGGGGAATATTCTTAGAATAATTTTTTTTCTCTAATTCTATGAGGTTTCGCCACATGGCATCTACTGGGACGTTGATTTGGTTGTACGAGTTGATTTGTGGTTCATTGGATGGGTGACACGTGGCCAGCCCGGAGGCTGCCATGTGTCCCCTCATATTGTAGGGTGTAAAATTATCATTGGAGTTCGAGGGGTTCAACCTCGTGACCTCCAACACGTCCCATAAGGGCCCGCAACCAACTCTACTATCACAATTTTCTTAACCTATAGGCTCTCCGCATAAATTTAAAGTTTTAAAGTTTGCAAGTTGGTGGGGGAGACCGCGGCGGTCCCAACCCGTCGGCGGCCCCGTGGCGTGGTCACATATCACATATTATAAATACTGCGACATAAAATGTTATAATCAGCGGCTACGATAACCATAACCTTGGCGGCCTTTAAAAACTTATCACATGCACAGTTCGACAGACATGTCGACAATTACGGTTAGTTCAAACTATTTGGGAACTTCGCCTCCACTCTGAGTTCCGCTCCAACTATTTTGTTGCGGAGTTTAATTAACCACGGGGTTTAAGGGGATCGGTATGTGTCCACCCCACCCCTAACCATAACAATAAATATCACGGTTAGTCAAATGGCAGACAATTTAGCGCCCCCTAAAATTTCAGAGCTTTTTGCCAAAATTAGTCTGAGATAATCGTAGTTCTCCACAATTAGTGGAGGTTTTGTAGCTGTCATTGGGAAAATGGCTAGGGAGGTCAATTTCCGACAAATTTGGGTGAAACAAGAGTCTACTTAGACTAATTTGAGCATTTTAGAGCCATTGGTGCAAAGAAAACAACCATTGGGGGCTTGTAAACACATGTATTTGAAATTTTGAGCATAATGACAAACAAGGACATGCCATTGGGAGCTGGACTAGCAAATGTAGCCCAGGAGGGGTGAACTGCTTCATCATGCATGTTGTGTAAATCTTATGTGTGATGTTATTTCTCTGTTATACATTGTTGTTTAGTGTTATTTTAGGCTTATTTACATGCTTAAAACTCACAAGTTCATCTATGTTTCATGGTTAAATTCCTCATTTCTTAAGCAAACAAATGGAGACAAATATGTACATGTTTTATAACTGAAAGGACACTTAGCACAACAAGCGCCCAAAACCTTAATTCCTCTGGGAATTTTGATGTTGAGGGATATTAAAAACGGGAGGATATAAATGTTAATTACATCCCAGTATGCTATATAATTAGCATAGAATCATTATAACCTCCACAAGGAATTTAGAAAAAAACATAGATGTGGAGTTATGAAACACTAGATAGTTAGAATACCACCATTTCATGACCCGAGTGCAAAGGAAGAACGTAGGTCATGTTATCTAGGGAAGGAAGGGTACAAAATGACTTCAAATGACAAACAAAGATCAGACTTGTACTAACCGCAATTCATTTCAAGCTCGAGTAATCCAAAAAGGCTAAATCCCTCGGTGTAAAAAATCCAATCAAACTCTCGTAGGCCAAGAAAAACAACTGGAAAAAACCTGGAGTAGTAGTACAACAACTCAAAGGGACAGATTGGTCTCAATTATATGGCGAGTAATCAACCACAACCTAATCAACCCTTCTTAGGGAGGCCAACCTACTTGGCTCAATCGTAAAAACTTAGGGTTTGGCACCGAAAATTCTCAAGGCCATAAAGAATAGGGGTGTTATATGTTTTTGGTTGTAACCACATTATGATGTGGATTTTGGATGGACTCTCTATTTTTCTTGTCACATAAAGGTTGATTTATTCCATACTTGTATTCGGCATTGTAAGGAAAGAACATCTCTAGTCTATTACAATGGAACATTCTAATGAGAATGACATGACAATGTTGTTAGATATGTTAGTTTTTTGATATTGTATACTATTAGTTCTATAATTTTATGAAGATTTTCTAAATTTCTAAATGTTTTAGTTAGTTCTATTAATTTTAGAAGATTTTCTCATTAGTTTTTTTTAGTATGCTTACAATTATGTTCACTACACGCGCAGATTTGTAGAAGGTAGATAATCCCCTCTATCTCCTCCAATCCGACTACTTATAAACTTCTTTTATTCTCTATGAATAGCTCCAATCTCTACCCACTCTACCCAATCAACTTGTCGGCCTCCCATTGCATCAATAGTCTTGATGGCGACCAAGAAGGGTGAATAGGCCTGCAAGAAAACAATTGGACAACAAGGAATTCTCGGACGCAATGAAAGCAAGCATCCCTTCACATCATGCTGGGATAGACTATCGACCATAATGGATGCCATTTTGGAAATTCGATCAACTCGAAGTGTCAAATTCAAAGCTTGAGAGAAGAAATCTTTGCAATTTTTCTCTCAACTAGCTTCAATTCAATCTACTCAAAGAGACAAAGGACATCGAGACTCGCCCATAGCTTCTGTGCACCAATTCAACACACTCATGGCACCAACAATACTAGACCTATCATAATTTACTTTTTACGATGACTAGTCCGCTTTTTCAGCTTCCTTTTTTGGAATGACTACTAAATGTTGTAAAATTCTAGGACTTTTCTATAGAAACTATATACACAGAAGATCATGGATGTATGTAATTGAGAATTGGTACAAAACAATGCGACAAAATCGAGCTATTTTTTAGCAAACCAAATAGAATCAACTCTCAAACTTTTGATTGTAAATTGTTGTGCCAAGAGCACGGATTCTAGTAATATAGATTTTTACGGATAATGTTAAAAAAAACAACTCAATTTATTAACATGTGGCTAGTGATTTGCACTTAGCTATGAAATGAATCAAACACTTGTTGTTTGATGATTTCATTTGGTTCAAAAAGAGGGTTAGCAAGGCTGCATTTGATCTCCTTTCTTAAATTATATAACCCACATAAGAGGAAAGAGGTCAATAAACCAACATTGCTTCTTTTCTTTTTATTTTCTTAGCTACTTATTTATCTTTGCTCCAAGTCAACTTAATCAAACTCTCAAACTAATTCTTCCCAAATCTATGCCATTAATAATAATTGACAAACTAGCATGCTCTTGTTCTTCCTCTTTACCTTCTTCCCCTCTCCTAGTTTCATGGTTTTTCTTAAAAAATAGGCTATTTTTTCGAGAAAACCAAATGAATCATCTCAAACTTCTAATTGTAAATCGTTGTGCCAAGAGCACGATTATACTAATATAGATATACGGATAATTTTAAAAAAAAAGCTCAATTTATTAACATGTGGCTAGCGATTTTCACTTAGCTATGAAATGAATCCAACGCTTGTTGTTTGATGATTTCATTTGGTTCAAAAGAGGGTTAGCAAGGCTACATTTTTTCTCCTTTCAATTATGCACCTTCCTTTCATAAATTATATAACCCACATGAGAGGAAAGAGGTCAATAAACCAACATTTCTTCTTTTCTTTTTTATTTTATTAGCTACTTATTTATCTTTGTCGCAAATCAACTTAATCAAACTCGCAAAAAAAATCTTCCCAAATCTATGCCATTAATAATAATTAACAGAGCGACCTGCTCTTGTTCTTCCTCTTTACCTTCTTCCCCTCTCCTAGTTTCCCGGTTTTTCAAGTTGTTGCACATCAAAATACATGTATATGTTATGCAAGGGTTCCTAAGGTTAGGATGCATGGTTAGGCATAGGGTAGTTATTATTCGAGTGATAAGCCACCCTGATGCGGCATAACGAAACATTTGGCGTTTAAGGAAACAAAAACATCTATACAGATTAGTAAATATCAGATGATGGAGGTGTTAATTTGTTGTATGCAATATTGAATTCACTCACAAATACAATGTCATATGGGCAAATGGCAAGAAAAATAATTGAAAATCTCGTGAGCAGTTTATAATTTCTAAAACTCTACTTCATCACTATGCCATAAGCAATATTTATTAAGAGCATTTCGACATAAAGCTTCTCTATCTATACGAATTAAGCTATAATCTATGGTAAAAAGTTCCAGTACCTCAATAGCATAAAATTGAATACCAAGGGTGAAATACTTTATGAAATAACACATTACCAAATAATCATCAAGGCAATGTTTCTTATTGATTTACGGGGCTAAGAATGGAAGGAAATGAAATGGTAGAAGCTTTTGTTAACACCTACTTTAGACATTTTTTAACAGAGCATATACATTTAACATACACCCAACACACACAGAGAATACCACTATTTAACTGGTATCTGAGTAATATACAAATCTCAAATAAAGTAACCAAACTATACAACCAAAGAAATGCATATAATTCAGAATACAGCAGAAAGCATGAACAAAGGACTTAAAAGAAAAAAAACAATATTTCTAAAAACCCTAATCTAAAACCCAAAACAATATTTCTAAAACCCTATTCTAAAACCCATAAATTACTAAAACCCAACCCATTCTAAAACCCAGAGAGCCAAATATTCCAAAAAAGAATTAAAGTGTTAAAAAACACATGATTTTAAGTATTAAAAAACACAATAGTTAGGCGGTAGGAATAGAATTCCTATCGGAAGATGTAGAAGCCAACTCGAGAGCCATACCTCGAGGTGCGAAGCTATGGAGAGCTAGACCTCGCCGGACTTTGGCATTACCTACAACAAAACACAAATGAACACAAATTAGCAAAAACCCAGGGAAAAATGCGGGGAAAATGCAAAGCAATTCGAAAAAATGCAAAGAAATTGAAAAAAAATGCATACAAAAAACCAAATTTACCTGTAAAAAAAGCAAAATTTACTTGCACCGTCCACGAACGTCCGCAAACGAACACGAGGATGAAGTCGTTGACAAATCCGCGCAGCGATGACCAATCGAGGAGCAAAGTGCAATAGTCGCGAGGCACAGAATAGGTCCTACAATAGGGGTGCAAGAACAACAAGATTGAAACCCCAACCACACAACAACCCATCCTAACACCCGTGACGGTGGCGGTGAGCGTCGTGACAATGGCGGTGGAGGTGCATCAACACTTGCGCCACACCCGGCAGGTGACCGGCGGAGTTGAGTGCACAACCTCTAGGCCCAAACATAAAAGCATGGACTGAACAAAACATGATGAAAAAAAACGTGAATGAAACCCTAATTGTACAAGCAACAATGGCATTTATGACCCTCAACAACCACAACCACAACCCACGTAACGACCATGTTGTCACATGTCGTACATGCACCGACCAACATCCCTCCCCTAGTATATTTTTAGTATATACCTGTGCTCGACGGTTTTGTTTGTGAGGCCAAATCATTTCCTTTGTCGACGTACTAATTAATTCCTCATTCTTGAAAAGAAATTTAGAAAAAAACACAAAACCTCAAATACTAAAAGAACGAATTAACTCAGTGAAATCACTATGGGTAGATAGTCATTGGTAAACACACAACTCTAAACAAAAGTGAACTGTTGATATTGTATGATCAAATCTCTGTCGTTGGTGTTAGGGTTGGCACATATCTCCAAACCTCCATATCGCAGTTACACGTGGAATAAAGAAGAGGCTGCCTTGTGTATGAAGTTTCTCGAAGAGCCGATAAAAACACATAAACTACATTGATATGCATAACCTATAATTACGGAGGTTAATATGTTCAAACAATGCATAAATAAACAATAATGTTTAATAGTATATGGATAGATGCGTTGCCATGTGATTTAGCTTATAGAGTTGTTTGTATAGAATCATATCAAGTCCTCAATGTGAATTTAAACATATGCCAAGAAAGGATGAAAAAAACATATTTTATTATAGCAAGGAAATAATTTGAAGTATATATATGTTATTATTATTTAAGCATTGAAAAGGTTCATTCAAGAGCATAATAATCGTAAAGGGAACAACTCGAAAAGTAACAAACTATGTAACTATATTAGAAAAGGGTTAGGAATAATATGGTGTTAAAAACTTAATTATGGTGGACTTTCATTATTTACTTATGAATGTATAGTAATTAAGAGATAGAAGTTTCCAAATAAGATTTATAACCTTTCTAATTTATTATTAAGTTGAGGTTTAAATTATAGTATTGAAGTGGTAAGAGTAAATCTCTCATATCTATAAGAGTGATTATGTTAATAAAAAGGTTGATAAATATTTGTTTAAAAAAAATTAGTGTGTTTAAGGTATATGAAAAAATAATTAGAGAGTTTAATTAGTTATTAGTTAGCTATTACAATGATTTCTATATAAGGCTATTTTTTTTTCATTGTAAATCACATGTTTTTCAAGAGATTAGTGCTATTTAATAAAAATAGCTCAACTTTTTACAAATTGTGTTCTACATTGTGGAGTGGCTTTTGTCTGGGTTTTTTTTCTTTGCTACTTTTATGGTTATTTGTCATTATAATTAATTTTCTATTTTTTTTATATGATTAGTAAAGATTATCCTGAAAACTAATATTCACTACCATAGAGATTTTATATTTTTTTCGGGCATAGAGAGTAAAGGATGGGTATGCTCAAGATGGGGGTAGCCCCCTAAGGGGATCTTGAACGCTTGTATGGTGGATCACATCATAAGTTGGGCATAACAATTTGAAAGGGAATTGAATTCACTCTTTGGCTCTAAAGTGATTCTCCATTGGCACATGTATTATTCCAAACAACTAAAAAAATCTTTAAAAATACTCAAAAATAGATTTTTCATTTTCCACATTTAGAATATTAGCTTGTTACGTTTTTCATTTATCTATTATTTTTAGTAAGTGATTTCGAGTTAAATTATTATAAATTTCTATATTTAAAAATCTTTTTTTAAGTAGAAGTTATTTTGAAGCATATTTGACACTTGTAGCTAGACCATAGAGTGTAGGATTGCATATTTGGAGAGCTTTTTTTCGTTGGACCTGCATTTTCAGCCACCTACAACCAAGTCCCACACTTTTCCAAGTAAGCATATTGTCGAGATTTGGTTATATTAAGCTCTATAAGGGTCTCATATCAATTTATTTCCATCCTTTCCGGCTATTTTAATTACATATTCTTAAATCTGGAATTTTCTGGATGTATTTTATATAACTTATAATTTAGGAAATTGATTTCCAGCCACTTGGAAATCAAGTTTCCACTCATATTAATTGGAGGGGAGGCCCCAAAAATCTCAAGAATTACCTTCTAGCTTTAATCTCTTGGGTAACTCTCAAGAGGTGTTTTTAACGTAATAAAAAGCCTTAAATACAAAGAAATATTTATTGTCACTTTGCATTAAGAGCATGTGTTTCTTCATATGAGGTCACAAGTTTAAAATAAGAGGGTAGAGTATGCATGCCTTCATAGACTTTAGTTGTTAAATGTGAGCCCCTTATCCCACAAACAAAGAGATCTCATACACCAATTTGATCAATAACTTGACTCTATACCTAAAATTTTATATATATATATATATATATATATATATATATATATATATATATATATATATATATATATATATATAACCATCATTATATTGCAATTTCACCTAATTTTTTGGTAGTTACTATTTCACTTATATATATACTATATATATAGTGCGGTTTCACCTAGTTTGCAGTGGTTATTGTTTCACATAATTTATTGAGAGTGTTAATGTAATAAATCTCCATCGCACTCTTAAATTTCTTTATTCAAAAGAAAGAAATTGCGCGAAAAATGTTTGTTTTAAAATAAGCTTTGTTTTTTATTCTACGCTCATTGTTTGTCATATTGTATTTAATCTTCAAGGCACGCTATCTCTTTATTCATAAAAAAGCTATGCAAGTCTTTTGCAAGAAAGATATATATATCATATAATAGGTATTAAATTAAAAATAAAAACCTTGTCATGGATAAGTCTTAACATGTTGATAAAATGTTTATAACTAAAATAAATTGGATTCCTGAGATATCAAAATTTTTTGATCTCCAACTTTCAAAACATATGAACAGTAATATTATCTAATAAAATTGAAAAAAAATAGTGATAAATATTTTTTAAAAAGAAACTCTACAACAAATAAAAGAATGAAAAAATAAATTCAAAGTAAATTTTTGTATTAAAGAGTATTAATAATCCTCATGATAAATAAAAGAATAGTTAAAAAAAACCTTCTCATTCATTGAATTTTTCCTCCTTTTCCTTTTATCGTCTTCCCTCATATGGAATCTCCTAATTTATAACACTAGTAAAATTAAAAATGCTAAAGATCATATTATAAATTTCTACACTATATTTTTTTTAAAGCTAGATTTTATTATCTCATCTAAAATCAAAACATATTATATAATTGATTTGTTTACTAACATTCATCATTCGCATAGATGGTCTCAACATACCCAATAGGAAGATAAGTATTTTTTAACCATCTATAAATAGAATAGCAAGATTAGAATTGTAAGGATTGTAATTTCAACAACATCACCCAAGAGCCTATGCGAGATCATAACAAAAGTAACTCATAAAAACCATCTAACCACAATCAATCAAAAGACTTTAATTATGCAAGATCTCGAGCATTGATCCCGCGGAGGAGCGAGAAGAAGTGGAAATACTTGGAATGTGAGCGCCCAATCAAGGCTACGTGAGTCCATCCTCTCCATATGGAATCACATGTTTTGTTGCTCACATTTCACATCGACAGAAAGTGTCTGCAAAGTGCAGTATTTATTTTCTCGCCTCTCCCATCAATATTCAATCCATCAAGATTTTAATTTTTCCAGAGTACAAGAATAATGCATGGAGATACTACTTCTTGTGGCCCCCTAGTGTGACCAAGATCCGCGATAAATTTTCCCAGAATTCCTCCAAACGATTTGAGTCGACATTGAATGTTGGTCTCTCACTGCCATTGTTTCTAAATTCTCGCATCTCATTACACGTGTCTCCAAGGATGGTCAAATGTAAGGAGATTGTGACATCTTGAGCATGTTGGTTGTACTCGGTTCCGACCCTAAGGGCCTCAACCACCTCCTCTTCCTCTCTAAAGCCTCATAAGTTTCCTCTACATAATGACTAGCCAACGGGGGTGTATCCCAATGAAATTATATACACTCGTCATGAATTGAAGAACAACAAATAAACCACTACAAGTATATCACTCAGAGTTTGAATTGGAAATTTATAATTAAGACCATAGTAATGATCAACACAATCCAAAATAATCCCGCAACAAAACCAAAAAACCGGAATAAAATAACTCTTGAATTTCTAATTCTATAGTGCACTTGAAGATTCCATGACTAGATTCTTTGCATTGATGACCGCAAGTGATTTTTTCACATGTGAAACTCATAAATGAAGCATGAAATTGCTACAAAAATTCCGGATGGAGACACATAGGTCGAGATGAATTAAAGAGAAGCCCTTTCCCAGTGCCCAAAAAAATAACACACTAACACCGTAATTATAACCGTTCTAACCAAAGGCCTAGGCTATGAGCTAACTTTTACTTTCATCAATAGACTTAGCATATCCCGACATACAAGCCAAATTTTGAACCAAGACACATTCACAAATCTATAAAGCATGAGCGGGGATAGAGCCACCAATCAGAGCAATACCACCCTAAATACTACAAGAAAATACCTGGTAGAAAAAATCCAACCTGATGTACTCCTCCCCAAAAAATAAGACATTGATTATCAAACCCAGTTATAGACCCAACTACTGTGTGTGAAAATCTAGCTCAAAATATAGAAGAAACGAGATATCAATGCCTTAGAAATAAGCCACTTTGAGGGGGAAACCTCCAATACATTACATGAATGAAAAATTCTTATATGATACAAATGACAAAACCTCCTTTCTATATATAAGAGTCCATGGGGCCACAATGTAATCCTAGTGGGGCCATAATGTAACCCTAGCCGACCTACAATAATAATGTAAGGGCACAATAATAACAATATGGGGGTTACAGGGAACTAACAATAAAAATAAGCTACACTAACATAATAAGGGACTACACTATTAATATAGGGACTTAACATGCCCCTCTCCTTCAAACAAGTGTTGTCCTCAACGCTTGATTATTTCTTGATGCTTTTGTATTGAATTCTCATCCTCCCATGTGGAATCTTCTACGAGAAAGTTCTTCCACTTGTTGAGATACTCGAAATTAATCGTACTTGTTGAGTTCTTGTATGGTCTGCTTCATAACTTCTTTTCGATATGATGTTGATCTTTTTGTTGTTTCATTAGATGTTTCGCACAAAGTTAGGTTATCCTTTGAGAGTTGGAGAACTTGTTGTTGATGCTCGATGTGATCTTTCCACTAATTTATCATCCATATTAGCTATTATTTGATCCTTCAAACCATCCAACTTAGCCTCCATTTCTACTTTTTAAACCATCTATGTCATCTTCGGTTGCTCTTCATAAGATCGAAATTTGTTGCACTTGGTACCGTAATTTTGATATCTCATACCTGCAATTCTTCTTCTTCATGACTCGTAGTATAGATTTTTTGAGGGCTTAATGGGTATGGAATTATTTTTTGGAGGCATTATAGAACCCAATACCGATAAATAAAATTCTAAAATATGCCCTTGGAATCAATTCAAACTGCTTTTTCAAACAAACGTTATGCAATTTTTAAAAACCAAATACACACCTTTTTCTTTCTTTTGAGGAGCTTGATATTGAAACTAAATTATCTCTCGTTATTTCGGATCTTAAATACAGCTGAAATTTTACTCTAATGTAGCCCTCTAAATCTTCTTTTGAATGCCACGGAGTACGACTTGATTTTGATTCTTCAAGACAAATTTATGTCCAATATCCCACGATGACCTAATTATGGATCGGTTCGAGTAGAGCAAAATTTTACAACTTGCCATGTATCCTTGTTGCTCCTTTGGCTCGAGAAATTTATAGACAGAAAAATAAAGCTTTGTAATTCAGTACCTTTTTACGAGACTCCAATCCGATGCTCAAAGAGAGAGTTATGAATATTTTCCCATGATCACCTCTTTGAGATGAAATTCGTGAGACTCAGAAATACCTAAATTCCACGGATGATATCTCCAAAAATATTGCGAACAAAGCTCTAATTTTTTTTGAAGATGTTCTCGAGATTTCTGGCTTCGCTCTCATAAAATTTCAGCTCCTTCGTAGAAAAAGCGGTTATAGTGAAAATGCCGTGATGACCTTTTTAAGTGAAATTCACGAGCTCGCAAAAATCCCTAACTTCAATAGATCGTATCTCCTAAAATTTTGTGAACCAAGCTCTGAAATTTTGCGATGATTTTCTCGAGATTTTTGGCTCGTACTCAAAAATTTCACTTCAAGACTTCGTAGTAAAAATGTTATAGCGAAAATTCCACGATGACCTGTTTGGAGCAACGAAACCCCTAGAATCCAAAGCTCGATACTACAAATGTTAGTGAAAAACAACTCACAAAAATAGAAGAAAAGAGATATAAATGCTTAGAAATAAGCCACTATGAAGGGGAAACCTCCAATACATTACATGAATGAACAATTCTTGGATGATACAAATGACCCTCCTTTCTAGTAGTATGAGGAGTCCATGGGGCCACAATGTAATCCTAGTGGGGCCACAATGATAACCCTTAGTCGACCTAACAATACAATGCTAACACACAGTGACTATAACAATATGGGGGTTGATAGGTATAACAATAACAATAAGGGGCTACACCACATAATAAGGACTACATACTTTAACATAGGGGACTTAACAACTACGGAATTGGATGGTCTAAAAAGAGATAAGACCAATGCACACAAATCATCCTCGCAACATGACCCCAAACAAACACCGAGGGAATGGTTGAAGAAGAATGAAACCCCCTCTCGTACCTAAAATCTAAACCAATTGAACCCCAAGTACCACCTTTCCAACAAGAATCCAAGGAATAAGCAAATTTGTATTGAAGTAACTAGCAACAAATCCCCTTTCGAGGAGGTCTAATCTTACCCCATGACACAATTGTATAACTAAAAATCTTGACAGGATTAGAATTACCATGAAAATTATGAGACATAGCTTTCCGATTTACAGCCAGTCCCGATTGGTCGATAAGTTGAAGAAACTAAGAACAATTGTAGTCCCTTGACAATGAAACCGAAACTGCGGAAAACTGTGTTTCACCCCCGAACCTGATGTCCCTATTCCACTAGTATAATGTCCTCGCTTGTTTACAATGTTATTTCTTCAGAAGAGACTCTCCACCTAGCTCGAGGTTCTAGGAAAAACCACTACGATCAACTAGTAGAGATAGGGGCTACGGACTCCCAAATCGACAACCCACAAAAACTTTCCTCGTGTTCCTCAACAATAAAATTTAACTTCCTTAAAAAATTTCCCGATCAACTTAATTCGTTGCATAATTACATACATATAAATGATGTAGTGCATGCAAGGAAGCGGCTACACCACCCCAAATTTAATGCTCAACATAATGACAAATGACAACCTGCTCGGTGAAAAAGAAAAATGCCTATACCACCACTACTATTATCATGTCACTACCCATTCGGGAATACTTTCTTTAATCTTTAATGTTTTGTAACCGATACTTTAAAAATACATATTTCATCTTAAACAATATTAATATATGCTATTACATTAAAGAAGACACCATGCTAGGTTTAGAAGAAATAATTGTTTAATCCCAAAGACTTTTATGACTTCACCATTTTTTAAATCAATGATCATGTCATACTTTTAGAAGCTAGAAATTTATTGATCTAAAATCAATATTTAATTTTTGACGTAACGTGAAAGTGTCACTATTGATAATTTGCAATGGAAACTTTATTAGTGCTAAAGACATCCATTTCAACATTGTCCTAGATGGGATAGGGACCATGTCAATATTAAATAACTCCATTTCTTTTCAATCATTCAATATTTTTTTACTAATAAGGATATCTTTATGAGAGTGCATCACTTGATGTTATAATGAATATTTTTACTTTATAATGAAATTTTTCGGTTCAAATTTTTTTAAGGTAGACAAGTTTATGAAAGATATTATTTATGAATATGGAGAGTAATTTATTAAATTTTCTTATATAATTTGATATACGTTTGTATATATAAGTGAATAATGTAATTAAAATTGAAAAATTATATATATATATATATGATGATGATGTTGATGATGGTGGTGGTGGTGGTTAACGTCCATTGAGACCAATCTTTTGTCTATTCGACCTAAAGAAAAGAGTTATTTAATTTGATTTAAGATTTTATTCCTATGCTCAAAAAGCTTGGAGAGAAGCCTCCCGAGCTCACTATAATTTTGACATCTTAAAAGGCTAGGAAGGTCAGTATTACAACAAAGATTATGAAATTGAGCTTCTATTGTGGTTGTACGCTGGGGCACTCTAAGAGGAAGTTATTTTTCATCCTCGATAATTTCATATTCTCGGGAGAGATGGCAGATCCTTTCCATCCATGGTTTTTTAGGAATCGTCCAACATGTTTCATTTCACTATGTACTCATGAGAGTTTCGTTCTAATCTTGGCTATATTAATTTTCTTCTTTGAGCTAGTTAAAATAGAGAGATACTTTTGATTTTTCTAAGGTGGGGTTGATGACCTCCTTATAATACCTTTAATTTTCTTTTGTCATGAGATCTTTCTCACACCCACATTTTTTTCTTTGAACTTAGAAGGTAACAAATTTTTTTAATGTTATTGATGTTTTGCAATGCAAAATTCTCATCGATCTCCCCAATGGTTTAACCAGGGCCTTTGGTGTCTTTATACCAACCTCGTTTAAGCCTTAGGTGGTTTTGGCTGACTTAAAGCTAGCTTAGGAAGTCTATGGTCTCCTATGCTATTGAGCTTTAGTGCTTTAGTACGACGAAGCCTAGTCATAGCTAGGCTCTCGATGGGGAAAGACCCACTTCTATAAGGAGAATAGGATAGGGTGTATTGCTTTTACTTTTTAAGGTTATATGTTATAAAATGCTTGTGGATTTTTCTCAATATTTCTCCAGGATTCTCTAGAGATGTTGCAACCCCAAACCTCACATCCATATAAGATAACGGGGAGTGACTAAAGTTTCAAAGAGGAACTTCTTTTATCCTACATTGATATACATGGTTTGTCGTTTTACAATTATTTTCAAGACCAAAATAAGCTTTCCACCCCCCATTAATCCTTTTTTTGAATGCTATAGTTCAGACTTTGAGCTTGTGATGAATATCAATTCCTAGGTACTTGTAAGAAGACACTTCCTCCAAGTTACTATTGTCATACATAAAAGTAGCGTAGTGTCCTTTCTTTTCGGATTTTTGATAATCATAACTTTTGTTTTGTCAATGTTAACAGACATACCCATGGTAGAGAAAAAAATCCTTAAGAAGTCTAATGATTTAATATATTTTTGAAACATCATAAATAATAATAATGATAATACATATATGAAAAATAATTATATTTTAAATTACAATAAATAATTATGTTAATAGATATCTTTATTTTGGAAATGGGGTTTTTAAAATTTAAATTTAATTACTAATAATAATTAGAGGGGTTAATAAGGATTTAACTCTATAAAATATCCTAGAATATTCTTATTAGTATACACAAACCAATGGCTGAGTATTTATTATTGCAGTAATTATGCATTTTTTTGTCCTTTTATTTAAATTCATTAATTAAAATAAATGTCATATGAACAAGTATCATATCAAACGAGTTATGGCTTTTTGAGGATGTGGTATTGAGAAGCCATGGTATTGGGTCATAATATTGTAACATTAAAGCCTATTTATTGATTAATAATATCCATAATAAAGTGGAGGTGGGTATAGATTAGTTCTTATTAACATTTTCCAACCATTTAATTTATATGACTATACAAGTTATATAAATGGTAGGAATGGTAAATGCACAATATACTAATTATTGAATTAAAAAGTGAATGTGTGATTTATTTATATAGACTTAGCAATAAATAAATGAGAGATATTCATATTAGAAATGTGAACAAATTATATATTATTTTTGATACAAACATGAATGAGGAAAAGGGTTGAAGTATTGTAAGAATGTTGTGGCTCTAGTTGTATGAGAGAACAAACGTGTGAGCTTGAATTTACAAAGTTTATAATTTTAAGGGAAGAAGAGGAGACTTTAACAAAGACACATATGTATGTATTTTAAATTTCCTAAATATGATATTATGACTTGATTTTTACGTATTAGTCTCCCCCCAAGGAGCCCTATAGAAAATGTAAAGTAAATATGGGTACAAAGATGTTATGTTCAAATCTTTGGTGCTTTACCCATAGTCACATGCTATAGGGTGGCATAATTCACTTAGGGGTTATAGTGGTGGTAGTAAGAATTAACCATGTGTTACATGAGTGATAATCTTGGTCCAATTGTCAGTTCATTTACAGAAACAAAAAAAACAACTTGATTTCTACTCATGTAAATGAGTCCAAATAAATTATTTATAATTGATATTTTTATTTATGCACAAAGGAGAAGGATTTTGATCAAGAGAGGGCAATCTCAAATACTCAAATTTGTGCACATTTGGTAACAATGACCATTATCTTGTTCTTTGGAATCAAATTCATAAAAACTTATATCGATTTAATGAAACTTAATCACCCATGTGATTTGGCGTCTTGATCTTCTAGATCGTAACATGCTATTAACATGGATCATTAAGTTGTTAAATCATGTTCTAAACCCTTTGTTATGTTGATGCAATTTAGTTTTATTATTAAAGTGGAATGCACATAATCTTGAGAATTACATCATAGTTGTATATAAAGAGAGGTATGGTATTTATGTCATAAAAACAATTCCAAAAAGGTATAGATTTTAGACATGTCTTATTTAATAATAGACATATTTTTAGGAAAACATGTAAAAAAGGGTATTGTAAAATACTCCAATAAGATATATATATATATATATATATATATATATATATATATATATATATATATATATATATATATAAAAGGTGAGGGAAGGAAGAGGGGGAGGCTTAGTAATAAGAATCCATTTAGAACATGTGAAAACTTTCAATGAGTAGCTTTTTTTCACTTTTTTCCCAATTTTTATTTTTTACATAAAAAGAAAGAGAGTAATGATTAGTAATAGGCATTTTCATAGGAAATCATGTGAAAGGGGTATTGTATGATTATTTTCTAATAGAAGGTTTTTGTTAAAAAGGAAAAAAATCTTTAGATTTCTTTTTTTGCATAAATGAAGAGGGGATGGCGTATGATTTCTTGTGAAATTACATGGATGGGAAAGTGAGGATTACCCCATAGTTGTGTATAAAGATAAGTAATTATATCATAGAAACAATTCCAAGATACACATACTTTAGGCATATACAATTTAATAATGGACATTTTTTTAGGAAGGCATGTGAAAGGGCATTCTAAAGTACTTCAGCTAGTTTTTTTGTGCATAAAAGAAAAGGAGAAAATGATTAGCAATCTCTTATGTCATAAAAACTTATTTGACATGAGATGTATATTAATTTGAGGTATGTACTCGTGGTGATGATGTTAGATTAGAATGCTTGTGTGTTTTAGATGTGACTACGATGATGATGCCTTGTCAAATTATTAGATTTGTGTGCTAGGTAATGACATTTATATGTGTTAGAGGTGTATATAATTAGATGATGATAATGAATTTGAATGTGTATCTTAGATGATATGTATGTTTGTTAGATGGCTATCATCATGATATTTATTTTTATGAAATAATATTTATTATAGATTATGTATTGGTGAATTACATGCCAAAACGACTTACTTTAAAAAAATGCAAAGAATTGTTTTATAAATTACAATGTCTACTATGGTTGAAACTATAATTGTAAGATTACCATAAATATTTTTTCTATTTCTTAGATAGTTATTCATTCTAACCTAATTAGTAAAATATTTCAATACACACAAGGAAAAAAAATTAAAGGTAAAATATTTTAGGTAGTTCTTAATAAGAAGAAAACGTGTAACACATTCACATTTTTAATATAAAATAATAATAATAATTGATTCAAAAATACAATTTAAACAATGAAAAATTACATGATGGTCAATCTATATCTAGAGATAGAAAACCACTATAGATAAATAATACAAAAAATCATATTATATTAGATTGATATTTTGACAAATATTATATATTTGATTATTTCTTAATGAACAACTCAATAAATATTATTTTTTCCATATACTTATCATAAGATAGTCTACTGAAATTCATGTTTTCACATTTCTCCTACCTAATATTACATCATGCTTACAATTATAATGTAATAGCCCCGGTGAAAATTCCATGTAATAAAATTTAATAAAGGAAAAATAATAACAAGGTCATGGGACACATATTCGAAACCTGAATGTTGGGAAAAACATCCTAGTGTGGGTGTTCATATGATTTATTATGGCTATGGAAATTGGAAAAGGCAATGAATAAGGCTTTGGAAAGACAAAGTGGCATTTATTAGAATTTATTTATGAAAATAATGGAAATTAGGAGAGAAAATGCAAGTGGTAGGTCTGCAAGTCGCATCCGAGGAGGAAAATGAAGGAAAATAATGGAAAATGAAGAAATTAGAGGCCTCATTAATAAAAATTCTTCTAAGTATCAGTTCACAGACTTTTGAGTTCGGGTCTTTGGAGCTCTAATTCACTCTCTCTCTCTCTCTCTCTCTCTCACACATATATTGGACACCTGAGAGTTTCTTAGAGCACTCTTGGATAATGTGACATACTTGGAGTTTTTTGGAGCAAGAAGGAAAAGGAAGAGTAGGAAATTACAATAGGACATCGATATCAACAAATGGTTTTTTTCTTGTAGTATTGAGTTGCGTGTATATCCTCACTAGTGTCAACATGTATGGCATATCCATTTGGTTTCTTCGTCATGATATATCATTAGCATGGAGGATTTCCTAGATTGACAATAGTTTTTCCTAGCCTTGCTACTTTCCTGGATAGCCATGGTGATGAGGGTTCATTTCCTTTCTTTGTCTTATGGTTGGTTCTCATGCTACCTTGGCTATGTGGGTTGAGTTATTAGTTCTTGGAAGCCTTGGTTGACAAACTGACTCTAGAAGCCTGTAAAATTGGGTTGAGTTACTAGTCCTAGAATCGTAGTTGAAAAACACTTTGAAGCCCTTGTTGGGTTGAGTTACTAGTTGTGGAAGCTCACCAGGTTGGACAAATGCTGCGGAAGCCCAACGACAGATGTGGGCTGTAGTACTAGTCAGAAGCGTGGTTGGAAAAAAATGTCTCAGAGCACTTGGAAAAATTGGGCAGAGAATGATCTCGTGATGAATAGTGATGTTTGACCATGCTAGTGGAATCACTTATTGAGGGTTAGGTGGTTGGGCTTTGGAAGCCCTTGTTTGGTTTGGATTTATGTGTTTTATGAGATCCCACATATCCATGTGTTGGAATATGGCATAGGTGATTGTACGAAGAGATAGTTGGCTCAACCATGTCTATGGTCGTGGTATGTGGAAGCTCTCGACTTGGTTGCATTTTTTCTGGAAATAAGAGTTATTTTTCCTCTTTTTTATCGGTGGGTAAATATGCTTGTTATTATGTGGCTTATAATTATTTTCTATGATGTCATTTATGTTATTTATATGCCCTTTGGTCTATGAATGTGTTTTATGAAAGTGATGATGTATGGCTCTATGTTTTGACTTCTAAATCGAATGAGCAATGAATATACGACCTTATATACGATTGTGCGTGTTAATGTGATGAGGCAACAATGCTTCTTAGTGATTCTCAGATAAAGTAGTGAGACCTATGTTTATATCATATTGTTTAAACTATGTAGAACACATATGTGTGACATGTTTGACAAAATTACTGTCATGGCAAGTAGAGTCCTGAAATCAAGTCCTTGTTCAAGTGATTGCACTTTACATGATTATTTCTATATCATATCTTTCATTTCTGGAAGTGCATGGTGTTCAGGCAAAGATGGCCTAAACCTTGGGCCTGAAAAAGTGGCTACAAAAATCAGGGTCATAGGCACCAAAATATTTGGGAAATTCCCCAGGACGTACACATACCCATTCTGTGAGAGCGAGTAGAGGGTCTCAATTGCACTCATGTCATGGTAATTGGAGCGACCGGGGGATTGATGCATTAAAAGGTTAGAGTTACTTTGGGCTAGCCTCCTGGAGGTTTGGGATGGCTCCCTAGTCTCCTATCGCATGTGCATAATTTCTGTGTTCTTTATGTTTCGTTTATTCCACTTCTTAACTCACACATAGGGGTTAGAAGCATATCATAGTAACCCTTTGTCGCATGTTTTCCTGGTTGGCCGATGATTGGGTAGATGTGGGAGTAGGGTGTAAAGAAAGTGGTATCGTAGCATGGTTCACCCACTCAAACCAAATGGGGAGGTGTGTTGGTCATTCATTCATGTCAGCTGACATATGTGTTCCATATGCTTGTGGTCTATGTGCTTGTTGCATATGCATGGTTTTGGTCATGGTTGCAGTGATGTCGTCATGTGAAGGTTGATGGGGTTGTTGTGGGAATGTGTTGCCATGAGTGTATGATTGGTTATGCGTTATTTATTCATGTGCAAGTGATTACATGTTGTCAAGTGTACATTAGGTATGGTTGTTGTTGTCATGCATGAGTTCATGGTATGTGATTGATATGGTCATGTATTTGATGATTGGACTCGATATAATGATGTTTATATGTTGTTTTATCTATACGATATATAATTACATGTTGTTATGATTATGTATACATTGTATTATGCTCAATTGGTTGATTCTTGTGGGAGATATCCTCCCCAGGTTATGCTAGGTATGTTTGTTTATTGTGATTTGGTTTAGTGACATAGTATGCCTGTATGAAGAAATCAAAATGAATAGTGATGATGGTAGATTACAAAGATTCTCCCTTTGAATCAGATGAGTATGGCATGGTGTTGAAACTCTTATGACTTAGAAGACACTGTTGATAAGTTTGACTGGAACAAATGAGGACTTGTAAAGCATATAATGATAGGAATCATGCACATCAAAAGAAAAAAAAGTATAAGTTAATGTGGAAATTCTTCATAGTTTTTTAGAGTTGCAGCATACAAAGGGGGACCACTCCATATCAACTATGAACAAGAAAGATGGACCAACGCATAGGGTAGTAGGTCTCGTGGTGGTCACAAGTCGGATCAGAGATGACACGATTAGAGATGGCCGAGTTTTTGGACACTTTGTATAGGAGAGGCGACGGACAATAATATTCTCGTTTTGGTTCGACAAGCACTATGATCGTCATCATTATCATCCTTATAGGAGGGATGAAAGTGGATATTTTCCTCGGATGAGTTTAAGAAATCAAAGCAACCTACATTTGATGGAGAGATGAAGAAATCAAAAGATGCGATAGCATGTTTCTTGGTATGAGGAAGTTCTTTAGGTTGATGATTATTAGAAAACATGAAAGCTCGAATAGCTTTAAACATTCAAGCTGTAAAGGTAAAAACAAATATTTGGTGGGAAGATGTGAATAATATCGTGAATTCATGAGGAGGAACCGACTTGGAGTCAGCTTTGAGAGGCTATTATGGAAAGAATTATCTATCAAAGAAGATACTTTGATGGCAGAGGTAAAAATTTTATGAGCTAAATATGGGATCTATGATCGATGAGGAGTACACTAGTAGATTTTTGGATTTATTGATATATGTGCCTTACCTCAAGGAGACAAGTATTCAAAGATTCCTCTGGGTAGTTGATACATTCAAAGACAAGATTGAGTTTGGATGAGCCTAGATCATTGAGGAGCCATTCGAGTAAGCTAATGCATTGTTATGGAGAATCGAATGCGTATCCGAGACAAAGCCGAGACTGGAAAGGTGATGCAAAGAATAAAGGAAAATGGGAAAAGAAGTGAGCAAGGCCTCAAGGTATAAGTAATAAGGATAATGCAACACCATATAATAAGTTCAATGCACATTTGACAGAGACGAGGACTTCGATGCGGGGAGAAGAATAAGGATGAAAGGTTGGAAGCCTTTGCGGTGTTGGAATTATGGAGGAGAGCATCGTAGGAGATATTGTCCACAACATCGAGGTGGTAGACCAAAAAATACACAATGACCAGGAGGAAAAAATAAAGTGGGAGATGTTCGACAGTATTCCAGGATCTATATAGTGCTAGAATAACATGCAAAACATATCACCAAGTGTCTATTATCGAGATGGATGGTAAGATTTTTGATCAAGTTTTTTCTATTTTGATTGACCTTGGATCTAATTATAGTTATGTTAATCCTGACATGGTGGATAAGAGTGGTTGGAATAAATAAGTGCATGCAAAGTCTTCGCTAGTGCAGTTGGATACATGTACCAAGAAGAGAGTTCATCATTGGGTAAGAGCATGTGCATTTCACTTGAATGGTATGCCTACAACAACACATTTGAATGTATTGCCATTGTGATCTAGTATAGTATGCTTTTGGGTACAAAATGGCTATATCTTCACATGACCAAGGTGGATTTCTATGAAAATGGTATTGAGTGCTTGGATGAAAATGGGAACAAAGAGTCTTACAAGGTAAGAAGAAAAGAAATGCCAATGAGAATGGTTACTAAATATTCGAGCTAAGCATAGTCGCGAGAAAGGGTGTGCATGTCATTTGCGAGTGCACATTTCTAGTGATAAAGGCAAGGAAGTTGGGATATGTAGATGTTTTGACGGTATCCGGTTCTACAAAGGCAATTTAAGGATGTATTTCTCGCAAATATTTCATATTTTCACACCTCAAAAGGAAGTCAACATTTCAATTAGTTGGTACTAGGGGCAACACCAACATCAAAAGCACCTTACATCATGAACACACCAAAGTTGGTGAGTTGAAGTTGTATAGTTGAAGAAATGATGGACAAGGGATACATTAGGCCAAGTGTATCACCGTGGGGGTGCAACGATATTTTTTGTGAAGAAGAAGGATGGTACTATCATGTTATACATTGATTATAGACACTTGAACAAGGTGACCATAAAGAACATGTATCTATTACAGCAGGATTGATGACTTGTTTGATCAGCTTGAAGGGAGGAACAATGTTCTCGAATATTTATCCGAGATCCGGATATCATCAAGTACACATTAAAGAAGATGACATTCATAAGATAACTTTTCAAAGCTAGGCATGGACATTATGAGTTTGTTGTAGTTCCATTTTGGTTTGAATAATTCTCCAACAACATTTATGTGTTTGATGAATAGTGTGTTGCGTCCTTATATGGACAAGCTTGTTATTGTATTCATTGATGATATATTGGCATATTATAAAAAATGAGGAAGAGCATGCCGAACATTTGGCATCATATATTAATAAGAGAGCAAGTGGTATGATAACATTAGCAAATGTAGTTTCTTTTCTATGACGAGTACATTTATTGGGAGTATTTTGTTTCCAAGGAAGGCATAGCAGTAGATCTAGAAAAGTTAAGGGATATGATGAAGTGGGAAGCTCCTAAGAAGGTGGATGAGGTAAGATCATTTATGGGGTTAGTAAGTTATTACAAGAGATTCATCAGGGAACTTTCTCACGCATTTCTTACCCTATCACATCATTGCAAAGGAAAGGTAAGAAGTTTGAATGGACAAAAGGAATAGTGAAACCATATTTGAATAGTGAAAGTAGTTGTTGAAACATTCTCCAGATGTTAAATATCACATATCTAGACAAAGAATTTGTGGTTGGTGCAAATTCTTGCAAAAGAGGGCATATTGGAGTCCTTATTTAGGAAGGACAGATGTGGTATGTTATGAGTCATGGAAACTATATGAGCATGAGAAGAACTATACAACACAGTGATATTGATTTTGGAAGTAATCATTTGTGCATTTAATATGTGGAGGAATTATCTTCTAGGAAGACGATTTGTATTGATGAGTAATAAAATTGCTTTTGCATATAACTATTTTACCAACGTAATATGAATTCCGGAAAAAATAGATGGTTGGCCATGATCGGTGAGTTCGAATTTGAGAATAGGTACATTAAAGGTAAAAGACAACAAGGTTGAAGATGCTCTTAGCAAGTGGATACAAGTGAATCATATAGCAATTATGAGTTCTTATGGGACATATCTACATGATAGGATCTTGTAGGTAGGTCGAGTAGATGTCGAGTATATTGAGCTTAGGCACTGATTGCAGTGGAATACAACACATGTAGTGGTACGGTATAGGTAGTGGTACAAGTACAAGTACATGTAGTGGTACATGTATGGTGTGTGAGCACGGGTGATGTGGACTATCATCTCACATCGATGGCTTGGTCGAGTTTAGAGACAGAATATATGTGCCGGACAGTAGTGAGCTCAAGAATGTGACCTTGAGGGATTTTCATGCGAAACCATATTCAAGTTACCCAGGCTATCAAAAGACGATGACTCACGTTGAAGAAGTTTTACTATTGGCCGAATTTGAAGATAGAGTAGCATAGTTTGTGCTAGTGCTTGGATTGTCAATGAAATCCAAAAGCGAGATGTAAGCATCCGGTGGATTACTACAGTTGATTCCCGATTCAGTGAGGGAAATGTGGGGCAATTTCCATGGAAATTATCACATGTTTATCGAGGACATATATACAACATGATTCCATCATGTTTATGGTATATAGGTTGATCAAAGGGTAGCACACTTCATTCTAGTGAAGTGTACATACTTAGTCAATGATGTAACCAGGTATTGATCAAGGATGTGGTCATATTGCATGGTGTTTCTGCGAGAAGATTGTGTCATACGGGGATGCGAATTTCACTTCCAAGTTTTGGAAGGGAGTTGTTTGAATGTTTGGGCACATAGTTGGTCTTTCAATACAAATTATATACAAATAGGGTTGAAAGATATTTGGAGGACATTTTGAGGATGTGTGTGTTGCACCAACAATGAAAGTAGGAAGAATATCTTCCACTAGTAGAGTTCACTTACAACAACGGGTATCATTAATCTTTGAGGATGTGTCCATTTAAGGCATTGTATGGGTCGAGTTGAAATACTTCCATCAATTGGTGTGATCCGGTCAACAGGGTGTTTATTGGACTAGATATGTTAGTAGAGATGGAACAAAGAAATGAAAGGGTAATCAAGAATAATCCGAAAGCATCACATGATAGGAAAAAAAATTTATGTAGATCGAAACAAGTTGTTTAAGGAGTTTCGAGGTTGGGGAATAGGTGTACTTGTGCATCAAGCTCGAATAAGAGCTCCTTGAGGATTGAATCATGTGCCAAGATGACACCTCGGTTTGTGGACCTTTCAAGATTCTTGAGAGGATTTGGAAAGTAGCTTATCAACTTGCATTGCACTCCGACAATGAAAGTCCATGACGTTTCCCATATGTCATTACTTAATAAGTATGCTAAAGATGTTGATCATGTGATTGACTAGTTTATATTGGCGGTGGATACAAAAGGAGAATTCCAACCAAAACCACAATGCATTTTTACGCGAGAGAAAGACGCTCATGCTCCAGTGACTGAAATGCGTAGGTTAAAGTGAAATGGAAGCACTTTGGGCCCGATGAAGCTACATGGTAGATGATGGATCAAATGAGGGCTAGTGTATCCTTCCCTCTTATTCACTGCGTTGAGTGAATGTTTGGCATGTGTTTTGGTATATGTTGGTATGATGTTTTGGTATATGTACATATGTACATGGATATAAATACCGCCATGAGGCATGTTATAAAGCTCCAATGATGCATGTATGGTGCCATGTCATTATGATGTTGTATTTTTTCATCTAGTCATCTTGGTTTTCTTCTCGGCAGGTTGATCATTGTAAATATTGCAATGAGATGAGTTATAAATCTCCATGGGAAGTATGTTTTTATTCCCTACGATCTTGTTGGTTGTAGGTGTCATTGAATAAAGAGGATGGTGTTTCCTCAAGGGGGAGGGTTTTATAACAACCTTGGTGAATATTCCATGTAATAAAAGTTAATAAAGGAAAAACCAATAACCAAGGTGACGAAACGATATTCTAATCCGAATGTTGGTAAAAAATCCCTAGTGTGGGTGTTCATATGATTTATTATGGCTATGGAAATTGGAAAAGGAAATGGCTAAGGCTTTAGAAAGGCAAAGTGGCATTTATTGGAATTTATTTATGAAAAAAGGGAAATTAGAAGAAAAGGTTACCAATCCGGAGAGAGTTTGAATGACGTGGATGCCCTAAGATCAAATAACCATAAATAGACCTTTGCAATAGCAGCCCTAACCCAGTAAACCCTTTTGGAGACAAATTTAGGTCAAATGTGAAAAAGATTTCGTGCAAGTTAACACAACAATCATAAATCAAGTAATAACGTTAACATATCATATCGTAGGACATATAGCATCAGATCCATCCAATAAGCATTAATATAAACCCAATCACAATTGCGTAGAGATCTATTTTCGGATAGTACAAAAAATGGAACAAGATGCGAGAGCATTCATAACATAACCAACATATGCATATGTAGTCGGATATCCACAACAATCTTCCTTTATTACTATCAATTCAAGTCCTTCTTACAAACACTTCAATGTACCCCACATAGCCGGCGGGTCCACACAGTAACAAGACTAAGGTCTCTGCATGCACACGCAGAGCCTTCTACGAGAAAAATCCACAAAAACTATCACAAAATATCCAAATCTATCATTCACGTCCGGACTTATCAAAAAAGCTGACTTATTAGACTTGATTTAGCTATCTTATTTATATTATTAACTGCATTCTATATGGTCCACAAACCATTGTTTTGCGGCCCCTTGATCTACCCTTTGACCCATTACAATTCATGAGGGGTTTTGACCGCCCCAAAAACCCTCGCATAAGATTAAATATTACAAAAATATAAAAAAAGGCCGGAATTAGGGGACCCCGCTCCAACAGTGCCCCCAACACAAACTTATGACTCGTTCCAAGTCACACTGTACCAAATTCTTAATCTTGTTTTGGAACTCTTGATGGCATGTGCAAATGGTGCCAAGACACCTATGCTTTGATCCGCTACGTTCGACACGATCTCCACTAGTTTTTCCGATGTCTACGCTTTAGTGGCCAACAATGCTTTGGCAACGCTTTGGTTTAAATTCCAAACTACAAATTCAAGGTACGTGACTTTTCAAAGCATCTCCAAGCATGAATACAAGACTCAAAACAAAACCAACCGAGTCTTCTGCTTTACCACAACCCCATTGGATCACTGGGCCTCGAATCCTCACCACATAACCAAAGCTTTATCACAATCCCCACCGGATCACTGAGCCCGAACCCCCATCAATGCAACTAGGATTTACCACAATTCCCACTCGATCACTAGGTATTGAACAAGTATAGATTCCTCCGGATCTCTCCACCCAAACCAGTGAGGAATTTTTCACGTGTGTCCCTATATTACTACCGTAGTCCCTTATTGTTGTTAGTAGCCCTCTTATTGTTATTATTGTACCCCAATAACCCCCAATTTTGTTATTATTGTGCCCTTACATTATTATTGTTAGGTCGGCTAGGATTATATTGTGATCCCATGGACTCTCATATATAGAAGGAGGTTTTGTAATTTGTATCATCCAAGAATTGTTCATCTATGTAATGTAAAGGAGGTTTCTCCCTTGAAGTGGCTTATTTCTAAGGCGTTGATCTCTTTTTCTTCTATTTTTGGATTTGGTTCATAACATTTGGTATCAAGACTTTTGATTCTAGGGTTTTCGTTGTCAAACGGTCATCGTGACATTTGCGCTATAAATTTGTTTCTACGATGATGCGTAAGTTGAAATGTACAGTGGCTTCGAAACTCGAGGAATGTCTTTAGGTAAAAATTTTGATCTTGATTTCACTAGAAATTTTCGAGACATGATCCGATAGTTAGGGTTTTGTCAGAACTCCTAATTTCACCAAAACGGTCATCGTGTAATTTTTCCTCTATAACTTTTTTTATACAAAGGTTTAGTAAGCTAAAATGTTTACAAAGTGAAAGCCTAAATCTCGAGGATACTCATGTAAACATTTCAGAGCTTTGGTTCGTAATATGCTGGTGATATTTCATCTGTAGTTAGGGTTTTTCAGAGCTCCCGAATTTCATCTCAAAGAGTGATCGTGGGAAAATCTTCATACCTCTCTCTGCGAGCATCGGATTGAAATTATGTAAAAAGTGTCACATGATCACATGGACCGTAGTTTACCGTATCACATTTCGTAGACCTAAAAGAGGAAACAATGACACATGGCACGTCGTACAAGTTCGCTCTCATCGAACCAATCCCATAAATGAGTATTGTGGGAGATTGGACATAGCTTTGCCTTGAAGAATCCAAATCAGGGTCATACCGTGGCATTTGAAAGAAGATTTAGAGGGATACTACAACACTAAATTTCAGATATTGAAGATCCAAAATAACATATATAATTCAGTTTCAATATCTAGCTCCTAAAAAAGTAAGAAAAAAGTGTGTATTTTTTTCCGAATTGCATAAGTCTTGTTTGAAAAATCAGTTTGAATTGATTCCAAGGGCATATTGTAGAATAGATATTAGTATTGGGTTCTAAAATACCCCCTAAAATTTTTAACACCCTTTCAGAAGGCTCTACTATGACTCATAGAGATGAAGAAGTGCGACATGAGATATCAAAAATTACAATAGCAAGTGCACCAAATTTCGTTCTCGCAAAGAGAAACAGAAAATGAAATGGAAGTTTTAAGAAAGGCATGGAAGCTAAGATGGATGGTTTGAAGAAAGGCATGGATGATTTGAAGAATGGCATGGAAGCTAAGATGGATGGCATGGAAAGCTGGTATGGAAGTTAAGATGGATGACATGGAAGCTACGATTGAAAACATGAAGAATTATCTAAAAGAAAACATGGAAGGTTTGACAAAGTTGACACAAGAAATGTTTCCTAATGGCGAAAAGATAGTAGAGGAAACTCATGATGGGAAAAAATAAATTTTTGGAATTCAAGCTTCTATGATCCATAATATAAATTAGTAGAAATTTCTTTTCGGCAATAATCACATGCAAAAGAACATGGTCATTACCGAAAATAATTTCACTATAAATGTTAATCGTGATTTCATAAACTCTCAATGTTGGATGGAAGTCCCACCATATTCCAAATATCGATATGAGGAAGGTTGATGGCAATGATACCGTAACATGGATACTACATATGGAGAAAGTATTTTGATCTCTGTAATGTGCAACGCACAAAAGGTACACATTGCAACTTTATATTTAGAACAAAATATATTTGCATGGTATCGATAGCTTTGCTCCCATAAAAAAATTGTCACTTGGTCAATTTTTTACGAGAGAAATGATATCACATTATGAGGATACAAAGAGCAACACCTTTTTTAAACGATTGATAAATCTCAAAAAAAGGGTTCAATTGGGGAGCACATTGAGGAATTCTAAAAATTTAATATAAGAGCAATCGATATTCCGGAGGAACACGGGATTGATGTCTTCATATGGACTTAAAGGATAACATCCAACGTGAGGTTCAAGTTTGGGAACTTAATTCATTGGAGAAGGAATTCAGGTTGGCAAGAAAAATTGAATGTAAAATTGTAAGCGTGCAAGGAAGCCTACCACTCACATCTATAAATATGGAAGTGTTGCTACTCCTAGACTTCCACAACCTACAAGGTTGACACCACAACAATTGGAAGAAAAAAAGAGAAAAAGGGCTTTGCTACAATTGTGATAGAAAATACGCTAAAGGTCATAAGTGTGATGAGAAGAAATTATTTTACATATATTGTGAAGAGGAGGAAGAAAATGAATAAGAAACTTCAAAAAAAGAGGATATACACCGGAACCAACCCTAGAAGAAGAAGAAACGAGTGCGACCATATCGTCGTAATGCATTGGCAAGAGTACCACTCCTCAAACTCTCGAGATAGAAAGAAATATCAGAAGAAAAAGGTAATAGTATTGATTGATTCGGGTAGTAACCATAATTTTATTCATTGTAAGGTAGCCAAGGAATTTAATTGTTTCTACTACCCAACACCGTAATGTCAAGTAGATGGTTGCAAATGGAGAGAACTATAAATTGCTTTGGAAAATTCCATAATATCAAGCTAACCATGGGGACATGTATTGAATAGTCCAATTCTTTTTAATTCAATGGGAGGTGTTGATGTTGTACTAGGAGTACAATGGGTTACTAATCTTTGGGGACGATAGCTTTTTAATTTTTGAGAACTTTTCTTGATTTATTTTTTTCGGAAGGAAAGGAATTCTGAATTACGGGGTATCGCGGAAGCCAGGAAAGATAATAAGCTCTAATTTCATGAAAAGGATTTCGAAGAAAGAACAACGAGGCATAATTTGCACAATAATGCTAACTAGAAGTTCCAACATCAAAATCATCTATTTCTCCGGATCTCCAAAAGTCTTGGACAATCATTCCAAGGTGTGTGTAAAACTCCCAAAGGACTCCCACCTATCCAGTGATCATGATCATGATATTCATTTGATTCCGGAAGTGTTCCTCCAAACATAAGGCCTTATAGATATCCTTGTGTCCAAAAGAGTGAAATTGAACATATGATTGTAGAAATGTTAGAGGCTAGTATATTTCAACCTAGTCAAAGTTATTTCTCTCGTCTCCGAGTAGTATTGGTGGACAAGAAGGATGGATCATGGTGCATGTGTCCAAATTATAGGAGCTCAATAAGCTCACTATTAAAGATAAATTTCCCATTCCTCCGATTGATGAAT
The DNA here is from genome assembly GCA_034641835.2 of Pinus albicaulis. Lineage (NCBI taxonomy): Eukaryota > Viridiplantae > Streptophyta > Pinopsida > Pinales > Pinaceae > Pinus > Pinus albicaulis. The sequence continues at coordinate 152,601 of JAXQQM020086142.1, forward strand.
TATTGGATGAATTATATGGAGCACACGTTTTACTAAGTTGGATCTTCGTTCAGGATATCATCAAATTAGAATGAAGATGAAAGATATTCCAAAAAACAACATTTTGAACTTATGAGGGTCATTATGAATTTTTGGTCATGCCTTTCGGCCTTACCATTGCACCTTCTACATTTCAAGGGTTGCTGAATTCCATTTTCAAACCCTTCCTTAGATAATTTGTGCTAGTAATTTTTTGATGATATACTAATCTACAGCGAGGTCTTGGAAGGATCATGTTGATCATGTTGACAGGTGCTCAAACTATTGGAGGAGAAACAATTATGTGCAAAAACATCCAAATGTTTCTTTGGAGTACAAAAGGTGTAATATATCGGGTCAGTATTGTATCTCACAAGGGCGTTAAGGTAGACCTTGACAAAATTAATGTCAATAAGGAATGGAAAGTCCCCACAACCATAAAGCGATATGCAGGATTTCTCGGATTAACGAAAATTATTATCGCAAGTTTGTTAAGAATTATGGGAGAATAGCAGCACCTCTAACAAAATTATTGAAGAAAGATACATTTTCATGGACTCCTAAAGCAACCAAGGCTCTTTAAAAATATTAAAGAGGCAATGTGCTAGCGCTCGATCCTAGCTACACCAGATTTTCACGTAAACCTTTATTGTGGAATGTGATGCCTCGAAAGAAATGGAGTTGGTGTTGTCTTAATGCAAGGGGGGAGACCCATTACTTTTGAAAGTCTGTCCAATCAAAGGAGTATTATAGAAAGCTATTTATGAGAAGGAAATGTTAGCAATAGTACATGCACTAAAGAAATGGCAACCTTACCCTAATGGAAAACACTTCAAGGTAAAAGGCTGATCATGATAGTCTTAAACACTTTTTGGAACAAAGACTATCTTCGGAAAATGACAGAAAAATGGGTCACAAAGATGTTAGGTTATTGCTTTGAAATCATCCACAAAAAAGGGAAGCTAAATGTTGTCTGCAGTATGCACTCTCAAGAAAGAATGAAGAGGTGGAAAAATTGATGTGTGCCATTTCTATTATCCAACGAGAATGAACAACCGAAGCAAGGGTGAATGTAATAAAGATGAAGAAGTGTGGACACTAATTCAAAATTTTTTAGCAAGATCCTAGTACATCACGATACATTTAGTTGGAAAAATGATTTCTTATGGTAGAAAGATATCTTATATCTTACAATATATTTGTAATAATTTCCAAGTAAAACATAAGATTATTTTGGAATTGCACACTTCTCCTTTAGGAGGACACTTAGGAAATTTTAAAAAATTACCATAAGGTGAAGAAAGATTTTTTTGGGGATGGCCTTAAATCTGATATTCAAAGGTTTGTGGCGAAATGTTTGGTTTTCCAACAAAGTAAAGTTGAGACAATTAAGACCCCGGGTCTTCTACAACCTTTACCCATTCCAAGTCAATGTTGGGAGGAGATTTCAATGGATTTTATCACAGAGTTTACCTAAGTCCGAAGGAAAGAGTGTCATCATCGTGGTAGTTGATAAACTTACCAAGTATGCACACATTTGTGCATTATCTCATCCATTTAAAGCATGTACAATTGCTAATTGTTATGGAAACAATTGAAAAGCTACATGGAAACCCAAAGATTATCGTAGATACAAAGATCCCATTTTTGTCGGAAATTTTTTGGACATAATTATTTTCTTGTTTGGATACTCAACTAGCTCATAACTCATCATATCATCCTCAATCCAATGGTAAAAGTGAGATAGTGAATAAATGTTTGGAAGGATATCTGTATATGATAAACGAAAACACAATGGGTCAAGTGGTTACCTCTCGTTTGAATGGTGGTATAAAACTTCCTTTCATACTTCAACAAAAATGACCCCGTTTATGGCACTTTATGGTCAAATCATCTTTAAGAGAAAATTCTAAGGTTCAAGCGAGTGGAAAGATAAAGTATCGAGCATCAGCAGTTCTCCAAATATTAAAGGATAACCTAAATTTGGCATAAAATCGAATAAAACAACGGAAATGAGATCAACATCATAGCAAGAGAAATTTTGATGTAGGAGACTGGTATTTTTACGGCAAACAAACCATACAAACAAATGTCCTCAAGGAAGCTAAGAAGGTTAACAAATTATCGCCAAAGCTACATGTTCCTTTACAAGGTGTTGCAAAATATTGTTACTATGGCATACAAATTGGAGCTTCACTGCTCTTCACGAGTGCATCAGTTTTCCATGTTTCATGCTCAAAGAAAGGTTATAGGTGAAAAAAGTTCCGAGCTTTAAACAATATTGCCGGAACTTTATGAGGAAGGAAAAATCATATTGGAACCACCGAAGCGATCCATGAAACAAGAACTACGATAGCTACTAAATCGATCAATTTCGTAGTATCTCATCGAGTGGAAGAACTTACCCATTGAAGATTCTACATGAGAGGATGAGAATTTTACACTGTACACCTAGAGCTACTCAAGCATTGAGGACAACACTTTTGAAGGAGAGGGGCATATAGGTCTCTATATTACTAGTGTAGTCCCTTATTGTTGTTAGTGTAGCCCCATTATTGTTATTATTGTACCCCTGAGTAACCTCAATTTTGCTATTATTGTGCCCTTACATTATTATTGTTAGTCGGCTAGGATTATATTGTTGTGACCCCATGGACTCCTATATATAGAAGGAGGTTTTCTCATTTGTATCATCCAAGAATTGTTCATTTATGTAATGTAAAGGAGGTTTCCCCCTCGAAGTGGCTTATTTCTAAAAGGGTGCAGTCTCTCTTTTCTTCTATTTTTGGAGATGGTTTCATAACATTATCTATCTCAACCTCTTGACTTTACCATATATCCCACCAAAACCGGTGAAGTGATTCCAAGGCCTACAAGGTCTCCACCCCTCTCGCGCTTTACTCGTGCATCATGTCATTACCAAATCAAGGGGTTCTAGGCCCAATCAAGAGTACTCCCTCTCGAGCTTTACCATGTATCTCTGCCATTCATCGGTCAATGGTTCGTATGTTGAATCAAGGGTATTCACCTATGAGCTTTACCATGTATCCAACCATTCACCGGTCGAGGATTCTTATGCTCAATTGAAAGTGTTCACAACCCAGAGCTTTATCGTGTATCCAATCTTGGGATTCCTAGGCCTTGTAGAATATACCCCGAGACTACCCCACTCAGCTTCGAGTCCATTCAAAAATCCAACTCAACAAAATACAAGAGAATCCACCACACCATGGCTATCCGGAAAATGGCAAGGCAAGGTTGAAGAACACTATCACACTAGAAAAACCCATGCCAATGACAATAAGAACCAAATCCACTCATGCATGTACCATGCATGCCGAATATAGCAAGGAAATCACACATGCAAATCAATACCTACAAGTAATATCATTGTAGCTACTTGATCATGTTCTTTCCTTTCTTGATCTGCTTCCCTTGCCTTCTTTTTATCATTCCTTTATTTTTCTTGATACAATGCTGCAAGTGATCCAAGAAAACTCTAAGTGTCCAAGAGTGTGTGAAAGAGAGAATAGAGAGAGAGCTCCAAAACTGAATTGACAAAATGTACAAAAGCTACCAATCGATCCTCATAAGCTTTTTTATTAATGAGGCCTCTAATTTCTTCATTTTTCCATTATTTTCCTTCATTTTCTCTCACATGCAACATGTGACCTTTCACCTTCCTTTTCTCCTAATTTCACTATTTTCATAAATAAAATGCTAATTAATGCATATTTTCTTGTTCAAAGCCTTTGCTAATCCGTTTGCACTTTTCCTTAGCCACAATAAACCAAATGAACACCCACATTAGGATGTTTTGCCCAACATTCAATTTGGAATACATGTCCACATAACCTTGGTCTTATTTTTGTCCCTTATTAAATATACATGGAATTTTTTACTGTGGTTGTTACAATATCACATGGATATCAAGTGATTTCCATCATCCTTGCGTTGATAGAAAACACTTTTGTTAGATCACTTGATAGAGATCTTTATGCAAAAAGAGGAAATGAGAAATAGCATTGACAATATATGTTTAATATCTAAACCAAGCTTTGATGGATAAGGTCAAGCAACCATATATGGGAAAGCAATCACCAAAGAACAAATGAGGAAAACCCTCACATGAAAGTGTACCAATGTGACATTCTATCAAAAACAACTACACAGTGCGAAGAAGAATGATACATGTAATTATTATGATATGTTTTGACACTAGGGGTTATGAATGGAAGGGGAGTAAGTTTAACGAATTCAATATAAAAAAGCAAGAAGGAAAGTTTATTGATAAAAAAACAAATGTAAGTTAAAATGTTAAAAAAATAAATAAATGTAATTCCATCAATAGAAACCAATAATTGTAATACACGGTTCATAAATTCAAAGCATCTACCCATATACTTTGCGAAATACATATTGTTTTAAAACCCATGATCACAAATTAATAATACTAATATAAGTAATCATAAATTTTATGAAATAAAAAAGATAAAGTAATGTATTCATAAAAAAATATTCATAAAGTAAAATAATAATATATATACTAAAGATTAAGGAAAATGTGTCATCGTTCAATTTGAGTAATGACGAATTAAGGTTTTGAAAATTGAATTTGTAAAATGTAAAGCGAAATGGATCATCACGAGTTAAGGCATGGTAGAAGGAATGGGAGTGGGAGGCCTATACGAAGTTTGGTGTAACTTTTGGACGAGTCATGGTAATCCGGTATCACGTCACATTCGAGTACAAGAAAAAAGAAATGTAACGTTTGTCAGGTGTTTCACATTGTCGTGGCACGTTCGGCTAAAACAAAATAACGACCAATAGCATTAATGAGGACACCCCGTAATTTTCAATGGGTGCATACTACAGAAAAAATGTGGGTACTCATTTTCAAGTTATCTTTTATTTCAAACTTTATATTTCCTTTGGATTATAAATAACTCCAAAGATGTGGATTCATAGAATCACGATAAACTTCTCATGGCCTAGTCTAACTAGGACTTTGAAAATCATGGAAATTTTGTTAAGATTTTAAGAAAAATTTCGTAAGGATTTTGTAAATTCAAGTTATAATCGTCAAACTTCAATATTTTGGGTACTTTAGAAGGTTTTGATGGTGCTGAATCTATTTCTATCATTAAAATCATGATTCAAACACACTATTATCGTAAGATTTATACAAATTTTTTTGGCCTCTAAATTTTAACCAATTTTGATCGTGAAGACAATTCTTCCATCTCGTTAGACAACTCCCTTTCTATTTCCATCCGATTATAGATATGTTCGTGAGGACACGTGGAATTACTCTATTCATTTATATAGGTTGGGTAAATGAATCTTAATTTCCACATTCGGCTGATTGGTGTAATTTTAGCCACTCTCTCATTACGGGGAACGTTCGATGATGACTTTATGATTCAATGCCATGTGGGTCACTCCAACTCTAGTACCTCTACCGATAACTTCCACCTCTCATTAAAAAAAATCCCTCATCGCATCCTCGACTGCTATCGAGTTCATAATCTTCTCTCCTTGGCATACGATTCCTCTCTGTTCAGTAGATATGATAAAAGAAGTTCAAGGTTATAATCGCGTTTTTTCTATAAAAACAACATTGCCCGACCTGCTCATAGCATTCGTGATTAGTTTTAATCTGTCATCCTAACTATTCCCGTCATTTCATCTCATCCTCTCCCAATGGAATTGTATGTTCCTGGCCTTCCTCCATTCCAATACACCTTGCAGGCCTTTCCTTATTGTTATCTCTGTTGTGCCTCTCTATCCCCATGCTTCCTATGCTTTCGGGACGCACAATATGAGTATTGCCAACAAAATAATAAATGTGGTAACATAACATTTGAGTATCCTTTCGGTGTAGGAAAGTTTGGATGTGGTGACCCTCGCTTTTCAGACTCGATTGTGTGTAGAACTCAAATTCAAAGTAATCCAGATTAATGACCGAGGATTACACAATACTGCTCAGTTTTTACCAAAATAACTCCTTCGTAATAGTCGAGGGCAGAGTCGCTAATTTTCGGATGGTGCCCTAAAGCCTCCGAATTTGCAGGGCTACGCTTTCAACATTATGAAGTATAAACAATTGGACTCTAACCATGTACGAAGTGTAGCACATATGGATGCGATAGGGGAGCTCAGAAAATGTAATGATACTTTTCTATTACACTTTGCATGACATTGGGTATTCGTTGCCGCTATGTGGTGTGTGACAAGTCACAATTTATGATGAAATAACGAATTTATTTATAATGATACACGAAGAGAAAAGAAAGTTGTACATCATGTCAAGAAAGTGAGAGATATGTGGTTACAATGTTTCTGGTTTCGGATGGGGTTACGCTGTTCCCTCACCATTTTACATGGATGGATGCACAGTACCGGCAAATACTCGGTAAAGGTATTCTTTCATTCATATTTATGTAGCGTGCGTCTTTGAATATTTTGGCTAAGCAGCGTAGTCAATAAGCTAATTAGAGAAAGAAGACTACTAATGGTGTTGCAATAGGTAAAGATACTCTCTCTCACAAGTATTTGTGAATCGGAAAGAATTAGGAAAGAAGGCTACTAATGACATTGCAATAGGTAAACATACTCTCTCTCACAAGTATTTTTCGTTGATCTGTTAATGGGTATAGCTAGGTTTTGTTGAAATTAATTCCAAACTGCTTGAAGTCAACGTCAGTGATTGTAGAAGTGAGAGAACAACGGCACATTGAAGCCTAAGCAAAGGCGGTTGTCACTACTTAAATGCAATTGCAAAAGGATTGAGCCAACAGGTACAAGACAAAGCAGATAAGAAAATGGACCCCTAATATTTAATCCAAGGTGGTAGTCGATTTCTTAAGAACGAAGTTTAATGTTCGTGACTCAAAGTCTCGCGACAACAGTAGAGCTTTGATTACAGAGTTGAATTAGAGCTAGCCTGCAATATAATCGGTGGAGTAAAATGAATGATGGTGGTAATCGCAAGTTATACTTGCAGTATCTTGTTGATGTGGCGAGTTCCGAAAGCGGAACGGTTCGCATATGTGTCACAGTGAGAAATGTTTTAAAGATGAAGTGTCTTGTTGATGTTGGAGGACCGATGTGATCATCTGCAATCGGCTAGCCTCAAATGTTACCACCGCAATATGTTTTGCGATGTTAAAAACATAGCAATGTGATGAGTTAATCACAATCACAATCTTATTGTAATCGCCCTCCACCGTAGCCGAGGTCCGCTGGTCCCACGGACCACGCGACAATATCATATCAAATCGCAAAAGTGTGAAATCTGGGGCCGTTTTGTTTGGCCCGATTGCAATATGCAATACATGGACCCGATGCCATATTATATGGCGGATTTAAATATGCCCATCGCGTCCATTCTCTAATCGAAATCGGAAGTCCAATGATTGTTGTTATGTTTTGATAAGCTCGGACCCGATGGACTTATGAAATGAAGTTAAGGCTGGTCATCGCGTCCCTGAGTTAACAATCGAGTGATCAAGATTTTAAAAAGGGTTGCGAGTTATGTGTTGAGACCGGACCCGATACATTATAGTTTTTGTTTTAATTTTTATTTAATATGCGCGGAATATAAAAAGTTTAAAAAGCCCGTGAGGAAAAATGTAAAGTTTTTTATTACGAAAAGCGACAATCAGTGCATCATTTTTTAGAAATAGAGCGTTTTTTTTTACGGAGATAGAAAGAAAAGAAATACACGAACGAGTCGTATTGTTTTATTGAGACAATGATGTCTATTTATTCCCGAGCACCTGCTTTCTCGAGTAGTCCGGATTTGCAATAGTTTTGTTTTGAAGTTAATGAAATAGAATTTCATGTGGAAACTCTGTCTCCGAGTGAGTGAAAATTTTCTATATTTCTCTTGTGTTAGAAGAGGAGAATATTACTCTCTCCATTCGTTGTTATGGAATTCTCGTAAATTCCAACATGGTATCGAGCTAGTCCAGGCTCTTTGAAGATCAAAGAAGCTGAAGGAAAGGAGTTCTTTGTTGCGCCGCCTTCTCCGGCAGTGAAGACTTAGCCAAAAATAATTCAAGGTATTTCTCTATACGAGCTTTTTATTGTGTTACATGTTGCAAAACGAGTTAGTTATTTTAAATACACAGTGAAGTGTTTTTTGAATCATAGTTAAGAGTGAAGAATGGCCGGAGCTAGCACTTGGTATGGGTATGGGAAATATCCACCTCCCACTATTTAATGGGAAAAATTATGACTACGTCAGATAATAACTATGAGGGCATTATTTGTCTCCCAAGACTATGGGAATTTGTTGAGGATGGCTTTGAAGAGCCAAAGCAAATGAAGAAGAGTTTGATGATTTACTCGGTAGAAAGAGAGATGTTGAAGAGCAATAAGAAGAGAGACTCCAAAGCCCTCTGCTTTTGTATCAAGCGTTGCATGAGAGTGTGTTTCCAAGGATAGCGCAAGCCAAGAGATCCAAAGAAGCATGGAAAACTCTCAAGACGACCCTATTAGGGGCATGGAAAAAGTGAAGAAAACAAAACTTCATGCTGTCGAGAGAGACTTTGAGACTCTCTATATGAAAGAGTTAGATACTATTGACTCATTCTTCACTCATGTGATTGGAATGGTCACACAAATAAGATCTCATGGAGATGCATTCTTGAAGACAAGAGGATTTTTGAAAAAATCTTTGAGAAGTCTACCCTCAATATTTGATGTGATCAATCACCACCATAGGTAGACTAAGGATCTCACAAATTTTTTCGGTGGATGAGCTACATGCATCACCGATAGGATCGATGAGCAGAGAGTTTGGGTAGGGGTGAAACTTCATCTCTAGAACATGCCTTTAAGACCCGAGATGTCTTTCGGAAGAGGAGGAGGGCAAGGCAGAGGAAACAAAAGAGGAAGAGGTAGAAGCCAAAACAGAGGTGGAAGGAACAACCCTTCACATTCACATGGAAGGTGCAACGATCAAAATCACGAAATGCACGACCACAGGTAGCAGCCAGCGACAGAGTGGTCAGCAGAATGCTCAAGGACGGAGGTATGATAAGTCCAATGTCCAATGTCACTATTGTAAAAAAATATGGTCATTATGCTAACGAATGTAGAAAGAAGCAACATGATATGGGAAATAGAACTAGTGCAAATTTCACTAGAGAAAATATACAGCCAAGATAATTTATATATAGCTTGTAATATGGGCGAAGAAAATAATGAAGATTTATGGTTTCTAGACTCGGTTGTAGTAACCATATGACATGAAACATAACAATGTTTTCTATGTTAGATGAGAATGTGAAGTCACAAGTCACACTAGGACCGATAGCAAAGTTTCGTTATGGGAAAAGGGTATTGTAAATGTTTTCAAAAAGGGAAAGGTGCAAAGAAATCCATAGCATATGTTTATTATGTTCCGGGTGGGAATGAAGTGTAACCTCTCAAGTATTGGACAACTTGTCCATAAGGGGTGGTACAATGTCTTTTTTGAGGATGATGTTTGTACCATCATGGAAAAACCACCCAACAAAAAATGTACTGCTAAAGTGAAGATGACAAGGAACAAGATGTTCCTCTGACTGTAGAGCAGATCTGAAAAAATGAAGAAAAGATAGCAGCGAAGTGGAAAAAGAGGCTATCCAAAGCGAACCAAAAGATGAAAATTGGTTGTGGCATTTGAGATTTGGACATCTCAACTTTGGAGGTCTTAATCGATGAACGTAAAAGGAATGTAAGAGGTCTACCATTGATAGAGAAACCAAACAACCTTTGTGAAGGTTGAATCTTGGGGAAACAACACAGAGAAAGTTTTCCTCCAAGAAAAAGCATTAGGGCAAAAGCACCCTTAGAAATTGTCCACTCGTATTTATGTGGACCGATGCAAACTCCATCACTTGCAAGCTGACCACTACATCTTAACATTCATAGATGATTTTATAAGAGAAACTTGGGTTTACTTTTTTGAGTGAAGTATTTGAAAATTTTTGCAATTTCAAAGCACTTGTGGAAAACCAAAGTGGGCTACATATCAAATTCCCAAGGACCGACGAGAGGAGGTGACTATATCTCTAAATATTTTCTACGTTTTTTGTAGAGAAAATGGTATTCATAAGCATACTTTACAACTAGATATACTCCGCGGCAAAATGGAGTAGCCGAAAGGAAGAATAGAAATCCATAATGGACATGGCAAGGAGTATGTTAAAGGCAAAGAATTTGCCTAATGATTATTGGGCTGAAGTCAGTACATTGTGTAGTGTACATTTTGAACAATTTCCCTACAAAAGAAGTTATGAAAAAAGTGCCGGAAGAGGCATGGAGTGGCACAAAGCAAGGTGTCACACACATGAAGTTTTTGGATGTGTGGCTTATGCACACATTCCGCGATACGACTAAGGAAGAAGTTGGACAACAAGGGGGAGAAATGTATTTTAATTGGATACATTAAGGAATCCAAGGCTTATAGGTTGTATAACCCATCCACCAAGAAGTTTATCGTGAGCTGAGAGATGTTTAGTTTATTGAAGAGGAAGCTTGGGATGGAAGCATAGAGAAAACGATAGAATTTTAAACACAGCTTTATCTCATGATGAATATAATGATGAGTTGGGCTGAAATACATCCCCAAACAGCAAGCACCAACACAAGAGCAACAATGCACACCCTTGAGGAGAAATGAAAGTGCTTCTCCAAGCACACCACAAGGAGGAAATTCAAGTGCTTCTTCAAGCACTTGTACATCTAATGAAAAGGAGGTAAGAAGTTCGAGAAATTTGAAAGACATATATGAACAAGATATAGCAAATGAAGGTATCAATTCTTTGTTTGCTTTATATTTTCATGTTGATGATCCTCTTAATTTCGAAGAAGCTATCAAGGATAAGAAATGGATAGAAGCTATGGATGAGGAGATAAATGCCATAGAAAGAAACAAGGCTTGGGATTTGGTTGAACTCCCAAAAAGGTAAATATGTCATTGGAGTTAAATGGGTCTACAAGACCAAGAGTAATGTTGAAGGCAAAAATAGAGAGACACAAGGGCAAGACTTTGTTGTCAAAGGTTATAAGCGTAAGCATGGGATAGATTATGAGGAAACTTTCAGCACCGGTTGCTAGAATGGAAACGCGTGAGATTAGTGCCGTCTATAGCAGACTAAAAACAAGTGGAAATTTTACCAAATGGATTTGAAGTCAACATTCCTAATTGGAGTGTTAATGGAAGAGGTTTACATTGAAAACAACCTCTCGGCTATGAAAAGAAAGTCCAAGAGTACAAAGTGTGCAAGTTGAAGAGAGCTCTTTATAGATCTGAAGCAAGCGCCAAGAGCGTGGTAGAAAATAGGGATAGATTCCTATCTATTGGAAAATGGTTTTGAAAAGTGTGAGGGAGAACCCACCCTCTACATCAAAGAAAAGGATGAAAAAATATTGATTGTAGTTGTATGTTGATGATGTTATTTTCACTGGTAATGATGGTTACCTTATTGAAAAATTTTAAAACGATCATGAGAGAAGAATTTGAAATGACTAACATGGGTTTGTTGAAATACTTCGTAGGAATAGAAGTAGAACAAGATGAAAATGGGATTTTTATCTCACCGGGAAAAGTATGTTAATGAGGTGCTTGAAAGATTTAATATGAGAGAGCAAAGTGTTAGGGTCCCGTGATTTGGCCGATTGGTGAGCCAAATGACGATGTAACATCAAACCAAGCTTTGGAGCCCCGAGGACCCAGCCTTTCCCGGGACTCGCAGAGGGCTTCTCTATATGTGTAGGGATATCCGTGTGTTTCGCTTGTGGTGTTCCGATACTAGGCTAGCTATGAAGTGAGTTTTTTTGGTTTTTGGTTTTTTAAGTAATGAGGGATGAAACCCGATCAAAGATATAAAACAGTAACAAGAAATTAGATCAATCGCTATGGGGTCAAAAAGGTCAAGGAAGCTATCGATGATGATACAAGGCCGCCGTAGGGCCGATTTGATTCAAAGTAGAAAAGTGATCTTTGGGAAAAAATGGAGTAAATGGACATCAAGTTTGGGAGTAACAAAGGATTTCAAGCATAATCGCTTTAATAACAAACATAAGCATGGTAGGGAAAACCATTAATCATGCATAATGTAACTACAAGCTAATCAATACACCGAAAGCAAACATTTTGAAGCCATGCATAGAGGGAGTATAACTTCTAACCCTGAGAAATGGCTAATTTACTTTGGGAGAAAAACACATAAGGCAGACTAACAACTCATAAAACTATGCCTAACGCTTAAACACAAGTCTTTTAGTTATTGGGCACTTTGACAAACAAGTTTTCATAGTTTTTAGACAAAGGGCGCTAGATCGAACAGGGCCTCCTTGGTTCAACAAGATGATAATCTAATCTAGATCAAAGAATGAGTTTCATGGATAGAACCATGGATAGCCATAGGTAAGAAGCACACCATACATCCTACTTAACATGCATAGAACTTTATGAATGAAACTAGCAACAATATCCTTAAGTTACTAAAGAGCGAGTTAAGAGTTCTTTAAAGTGCAACCAAGGAAGAAGAAAACATAAAAGCTATGAAGATTCGGGGAATTTTGAGGTGCCTTCATGGGCATATCTCAAACTTGTTCTCACTGATCTATAGCAAGCAAAGAAACATGTATTCATGAATGAAAATTAGGAAGACAATAACATAGAAAGAGATACCATCTATACCATTGTACCAAGTCATGGAATCCATCAACAATCCTTCATCATTCATTCAAGAGCATCCAAGAGGTACCAAAATCATAAATACAAGTAGAAATTTCTTTCAAAGCTCATATAGACCAATATATTGCTTCTCTCTCTCAAGTTCAGCCTTGTTTACAATGAGAGCTTGTGGAATAAATAGGCTCAAGTGAGGAAAACCTCCTGGTTCAACTAGCTATCCCATTGGCCTAATCAAAATATCTAAACTTGTCCTCGAGGCTTTACGAAAGCCCAAGGCACAAAATATCGAGTAAAATATTCAAAAAATGCTAAAAAATGGGAATTATATTGAATTTACATTATTTTTCATGCGATAGCTAGCGCACATTTGGAAAAAGGCTGATTTTAGAGGTTCAAAAATTACAAAAAATACTTCAAATTTTCATCGACGAAAAGGTCCGACTTTCCTAAAACATTTGGCAGCCTTCTCTGTGTCGAAACGAGGCTCATGCGATAGCTCGTTGGAAAGCTTTGAGTGTCTACCTTTCTGGCACAACTGAAATTTTTTCCAATCCACAGCTCAAAGTCCTCCAAATCTGCACTTTGTGTGTAAAAAAACAAAAAATTGCAAATTTCCTGATACATAGGACGTCGAGTAATGTGCAAAAAGTAGGCATTTTTTCGCCGTTTTTAGGGCAAATGATCTCCAAATGCTCCAAAATCGCTCGAGGACATTCTCATGAAATTATGGCATCTAATGATACCATCCTCCTCCTTGAAAAAATCCTCAAAATGAAATGGTGAATTTATGAGTTTTTGACCAAAAACTCAAAAAACTGCCAAAAAAACCAAAAGTTGTCAAAATGGGCCCAAAATACTGGTATGCATGGCCCTCAAGGGTCCTTGGCAATATGTTTTGAATCTGAAGCCGAAATGTCGAGTGCTTATGTGCCTTTCTTCTTCGTGCCGGGCGCTTTCCTTCGCTTCCTTCAGCTTCTCTGGGTGGCCTCTAGCTTGTGCGGGCAAAGCCGATTCAACTTTTGATAGTGTTGTGTCCTCTTCCTTTGCGGCTCCGTGTCTCTCGTTTGCCTTTTAAAGCTTCATCTCCAAGTGTTTATTGGCTCTTTCTACGCGCTCCTTATTCCCCTTCAATTTCTTGCTCAAGTAGTGCAGTGAGGGGAGTGGATTTGGAAGATGGGCTTGTTCTTCTTCCTTTGCTTCTCCAAAGGCTCTTTGGCTCCCTATGGTTATAGGCCTCTTCCGTCTAGAAATCGTTTTCTTTCTTTATCTTCATCAAATTCAACACGATGAGTTCCTCTATCCTCACTTGTGCTTTGGCAGCCTCATTCTTGTATTTAATTGCCCGTGTAACCATAACCGCCATGTGAACACTCATCTTTTTATTTTGGATCTCCAAGAAGTGGTTGAAGTTCCTTGCCCGGTGAAGATCATTCTCCAATGCCTCAATTTGCCCCTCTCTATGGATTAGGAGGTTTTCAAGAATGTGGGCTTCATTGTCGTTGTCATCACTTTGGATTGGGATGATAGCCAATGCACCTCCATGTTTTTGACTTTCTCAAACCTTGCCTTTCCCTTTGCCCTTCAGAGAATGTGTCGTCTTCCTTCTTTGCATGCTAGTAGAGAGGTTCCTTTGGCGATTTTCTTTTGCTAGGGACAACTCTTGTCACTTTTTGGAGTGGTAGCCTTAGGCCCTCTCTCTTGTCTTTGGGCTTGTCTTTTTAGAGAAAGAGGCACAATTTCTTTGCCCTTGTCATCTTCTTTTTGAAACTCGTCGTTTTTCATCCTTTTCTTCGTCTTTCGCTCAAAGCTATCACCTTTGCTTACCAACATCAAGCTCGGTCTCTACTTCAATGCCTTGTTCAACTTTTGTGGTTCAACCGTCGCCTCCGAACATCAAAAACAAGCTTCGCTTCTTCATACTTTTTCTTTCTTGCCCATGACTCTCACCAGCATCCCTGTTCTGCTGTTCCTTTTATCATCTTCGGCTTTGTCATCTTTCATCCCTATCTTGCTCATGCCCTTTCTCTTCTTTCATGCCCACTTTCTCCTTCTTCATGCCCTTGATTGCAGGTGCATTTGAGCTTTTTAGGAGCGCTCTCACTAGAGGAAGGTGAGGGCGACGAATAGGCGACAGGGGAGATGTGGATCGGGAGGCGCGGTGAGAAATCGGGTGGCTAATGAAAACATCCCATGGAACTCTTTATTCTCTGGATCGTGTAGGATGATGATCTTAATCGTAGAATGATGGCATATGTTTACTGTTGTGATGGAGGCTTTTTTCCGGATAGAAGAGGCCATTTTCTCCAATACTTTTCGCACAAGAAGTAAGGAAGATTAAGCCGCTTGGTTTTTAGTGAAGTGCATCAGCGTCTGATGTGGTATGCATATACTCGGGAGAATCTCCCTTCACGGGTGAAATATTTCATTATGATCTTCATAAGAGGAGCATAGCTGGCAAGGAGATGAGAGAAAGGAAAAAATAGCAACAGCATGTGTCTCTCGTGCTCGAGCTTGATGAAAGGCTTATAGTCATCCAAGTCAGATGGGTCCGTTTGAACCATTTCCTGCCATGATATGGAATTTTTAGTTGCCTTGGACACATACCCCGCAGAGAACTTGAAATCAAGGCCTGCCACTTGGAAATTATTTTTTTGAATCTCAAGGCGCACAAGTGTGTCAAGGGCGAGAAAATTTTGACTCTCCCGCACTCTTGACAGAAATCCAAACAACCTACCTCATGAAAATCGAAGAGGATGGATGATTGTGCGTTGACCTCCTCGGAGAAATGGGTTCTACATGTCTCTGTGTAAACCGCTCGCTTGTTTCGTCAGAGGCATTTTGACTCAGCATGCACTTTGAAACACCACAATACTCCAAAGTTTTTGAAATGCCTTCTTTACACCAAACTCGTCTCTCACCTTCTTCTGTCACTTCACCGTTTGATAATGCAAATAATGTTTTTGAGGATAGTGTAGAAATGCCCTCCTTTGATATAAGACCTTGTCCCTTCAAAACAAAGCTCTTTCTTGCCTTTGTATATTAATCAAAAAATACTTATAATGACATACACAAAGCAATCAAAGAAAACACGGTGAAAGGTACTCTCCTTGTTGGTGGTAAGAGAACCCTTCTTTTTAGATGTTTTGAGGGTCCAACATAACCTTGTATCTCGTACAAAGGTAAAAAACACAATCCTCTTAGCTTCAAGCCATTGCTTTTTCCTTGTGAGCCCCTTCACCATTAGATTCAAAAAATAGAAGCACGAGCTTAACTTAGTATATCTATTCAAAATTTAAATCTATTTTGTAACCAGGTAAGGAAATAATGTTTTTGAATGTTTGTGCACAATCTCCCTCTCAATACAAAAACCTCGGTCCTTAAAGTGAGGCCTTTCCCAACCTTTGATGCCTCTTAACAAGTATATTTAAGAGCATAATAGAATCAACAAAAGATACACGATTAAAAGATTACCGTGATGGTGTAAGGTGACATGGCCCTCGGGTGCTTTGAGGACAGCACAACAGCCTTTGTAGTGAGCAAACACTTTTCTAATCAAGACACACTTCCCCCGCATTTACCAGTACTCACCAACTTTGTCGATACCTCCAAGTGGCAAAGCTCCGCGCTTCACATACTAGAATCGTTTATGGTTGAGAAAAACGCAGTCGCCACTCTTTCAGATATACTAAAACAAAACTTTGAGTGATGACCAAGTTATATGTGGATGATTACCTGTGGTGTTTTAAAAGTAGGGCCATTGTCACGAATTTGCAAATACGAGTTTACAGCCCTAAACACGGTGTCTCCATCTCTTAACCTTTGCTTTGAGACGAGTAATAGGTATTGTTTTAAATCAATCTCTTACCATTTTGTTTTAACGTTTCATCCTTAGTTAGCACAAACACCGTCAATCTCATTTCTCTTTACAAATAAAACACGAACATAATCGTGATCTTTCACTCAAGATTTTATCCCCTTTTACTCTAGATCAACAAGTTTGCAAAGGTGATATAGGCATATAAATACCTTTAAAATGGTGGCAAAGGGCCTTTTAGAGAGCGCGGCAGCCTCTGAGCATGACTTGGAGGTGTGATGAACCGTACAGCAAGCGCGCGGCGTGTCGGTGTGGAAAAGCCCGCCGCGACAAACTCGTGTAGGGTCATTGTCGGGTCACTCGCAACCGTTGCACACAGGGCGCGCGCGCGCGCATGTATAGTGCCTCGGTGCAACCGTTGTGCGCCTATGTTAACTTTTCTCCGAGCGCGCCGCACGGATATGGAGCGGCGCCACGCAGCTTTAAAACCGAAAACTTCTATGCACCTGATCCAAATCCTCTTGTTTGTTTCTTTGAGGGTAGCAAAGGTGCTCGGCTTGGAATGTTTGAAGGTTTACAAAATACGCAATAACGCCCAATCCCTTGTATATGAAAAGGACAAAACCCTTGTTGCATTTACCTAGTGTCCCTTTAAAAACACTCAAAGCAAAGCTTTTTGTTTTCAAACTTAAAAACGCGAAGTTCTTACCCCTTTGCGAGATCATGGTTATGAATCTCTTTCTTTTTCTTAAATGAGAACATGGTGATAATGTTCAAAATAAGCCAAACCTGCCCTCCTTTGCTTTGATACCCTTTTTTTGGGAAATTTTTCCTTTAGACTTCGATCGTTTCTGGCTTAAGGGAAAAAAGTCTCCTTGTAATGACGGGTATGTAGATTTTTCCTTCAATGATTTATAAAACCATGAAAAATATGCCACAAAGTTCTTTCTTGCCTTTCATGAGCTTGTATGCTCGTTTACAATGCCTTTTTGCGGAGGAAGAAGGTAAGCTCGTCATCTTTTTAACATTTCGTGTCTTTGCTATGAAAGAGGCCATCCATAGAAGATATTTTATTTGCGGGGATGTCTTTTGACATTTTGACAGGTCCTTTTTCCCTTTTGCAAGATAAACCAACACTTCTCTTAATTTTTTTTGGAATTAAATGATGCCCATTGTGAACCGAAAGTTGACTATAGGGTGTAAAATGTAGTTGTACTCACCTATGTTTGATCATCCCTTGTCTAAGAAGGTGCCTTCTTTTTACGCTCTTCATCCGCTCATGGGTGTCGATATGATACTTCGACTTTTTATAATGACAGGTTTATACTTGTTTTGAAAACCTCTTCAAAATTTGAGAGTATGCCAAAGTCCTTCTATACTTTGGATGAATCCGACACTAGGCCACAGCATTCTTGGAGAACCAGGGCTCGCATTTTCTGTCAACTCTGTTAAACTTATGTTGAAAAGGCACTTGTTTATAATTGGAGTAGCTTTCATGTGGACAATAATGACATGCTTTGGATTAGCTTTCCATGGTTTTCAAAGGGTTTTAAAACTCGCATCATAACTTGTTTATGCGTTTGTGTTGAGAGGCAAGTATATGAGATGTAAAAAGCGACTAGAGTTACTCATAAACACCAAGGCTCTCATTAGCCATTTTCTTCTAATGGAGCTCGAAATCACCAAACACTCGCATCTCGAAGACTACATTTTGTCTTTGTGGTGTGTAGCCTGCAACAACGTCGGACTTATACTAGTGCTTTGACTCGCTATCAAGATGTCTTATAAGCAATGTGGGTCACTACTTGCGCCTTTGTCTCTATGTTTATCCGGAACCATAGACTTTATCCCATAACCCAACGATAAATGTGAGAGCATACGTAGGTCCTTTTACTAAAGTGTCTTCTTACTCTATACCGATTTGAGCCATTCATATTAACACCTGCAGGATATTTTGTTACAAATAGCTTTGATCAATGAAAGTCTTTTTTCGGTTGCGCCATGATGATGATGTCTGGAAATTTCAATTTATCTTCTTTTCTTAGGGCAAATGCGACCGAAAAACTGCTGCTTTCTTTTTGCATAGCACATTTCAGATCTTAGCCCTTTTTGATCATCACTTTTCTCGAAACCTTGAGTCAGTCGTTTTCACTCTGTCCTAGTAGAAAACAAACCCGTGCTTACGACCGCTTTTGTATTTCGCAAATCAATGTTAGCCATCGCCTCTGCTTGTAGATGAAGGGAGGCGCCCTTAACCTCGCTTATGATGAAGGAGTGTTCTTGGCTATGGCAAAGTTACAAGCCTGTTGCAGGATGTTGTTTTTCTTTTGTCTTTGTCGTCGTTTGTGGTCAATGAAGCTGCCGGAGTTTGATGAGTAACTCCTTACCTGCGATGTATCTCGGGCTCATGTTTACATTTGAGAAGTAAATTATTTCTTCTAAATGTGATTCAAGAATTTTCTCCGAGATGATGACATGTTTCCTGCCTTTTGTAAAATCCATAAAACATCGTAAAACACCTAAAATCAGCTTGAGACCTATGGTCTATGCATTGTCGAGACTTAGGTGTGTAAGTGGCGCGACTTAGGGCTGTTATCAATTTCATTTGCGAAGTGAGAGGTCCGTTATGATTGGTCTGTATAAGATGGAGGTTTTTTGCCTGTTTCGATGGTTGCCAGGGTAAAATGCCTTAAAGCGCCACTTCCTAACTTAGGGAGGTTTTTGAAATGACTTTGGATTGTCCTTTTAGAGTTGATGCGTACTAGTAGGGCTAAAGCTAGATAGGATAGTGATAATGAGGTTTCACCTTATCTTGTACACAAGGTATGAAAGAGGAGCGACAGTTTTATGAGGGTTTTCTGAGATGACAAATTGACATATGGAGATCGACCGAAAAGCTCGGCATATGGATTTAGTCATCACTAACAAGTAAAAATACCGATGACTAACAGTGGCTCCATTTGGGGAGGGCAGCCTCTCGTCAGGAGGTGTCCGTGCATCCAGATCTTTGGCTTATGAAGACCAAATGCCTTACCCATTGGCGCAAAATTTCACCCTTCTTTGATGCTATTTCGAAAAGTGACAAGATGGTTAACATCAATGATAGTTCTACCTACCCCACTATCTTTCCTAACATTTTTTCTTCAATTTGGTGCATTTGAACTAGCGACACTTTTTGAAAATGCATATTTTTCTTTTTGCAAAATGAACCTATCTAACTCTACACTTTATATCATCGAGTTCGTATTAAAGTCGATGAACTCCTTCATTACTCTATCTAAAACTAGATCAACCTGTCAAGATTAAGCATTTTGATAGGATTTTGTTCTCTAATCTAAAACATAAAATTTAAAAATGATCAAATCGTGGATTAGGCAGTTCGTATTTGTCATGCATTTGCGGCATAAAAGACAAAGCCGCACAAAAATATTATTCTCGTATAAAGTGAAATTTAGAAAAGCGTGGCTAAGAAGTACAATGAGTTTTTCATCCCTCGCTTCTCTCTTTGGTTCTTTGTTTTAGGCATGTGGAACCAGAATCTCTCCCTAATCTAGCTACCGTGATAAGTCAATCTTACACAGATGTTGACCATCTTTTTCACTCACTAACTTATCAGCAAATAAATTTAAACATGCTCGACTATGATTAGGCTAGATAGGCCGAAACGAAGACATTAGGTGCTAGTAGCGGCATTTGGGTCGCGCGCTTTCCGAAAGACTACTTTTTCGGAACATGGGGCTTTTGTTCTATCTTCACTCACCCTCTTTTCTATCTTTTTACTATTTTTGTACTTTTCTTTTTCGTTTTTATTTTTCAAACAAAGGTATGTACAATGAATGAAAGTGTTTCAAACTCGTAAATCTTGAAATGCGAAATTTAAGCATCTTATCCTCGTGAGATCTCCTCTCACCCTTGGCCCACTCCAACTCCCCGAAAAGAGAAATTTGGAAAAGTTTTCTCTCTAACATGACATAGGGATTCGTGCGAGAATCTTTGAACGGACCGGTATCTTCCTATCTGTACCTCTTTGTATATGACTCCCACTCCTTTCCTTACTATACATCTTCCTTAAGTAATGCATGTACTCTTGGTCATTCTTGAAATAGATAATGACATCATCAAGGTATGCAAAAATGCAGAAATGCTCAAAATGCGAATATGGCCTCCATGAACGGATTTCTGATGTTGGGTGGTTTTTGCAATTTTTGTCTTTTGAAATTAGATCTACCTCCCGTAAACTGAAAAAAATCTTGATGTCTACTGTATGAATCTTTTGAACATACTCGAAACATCATCTTGCGAAAACACATGATTAAAAGCACTTTTTAATTGGTATATCATGGTCTTGGGTAGAAAAAACAAAATTTTATTATAGGGGCACGTAGTATTTCTAAAACTGCAGTACGTACCCTATGACCACCGTTTTATCCCCCGATTATTGGCGGTTTGTTTGCATTTGTTGTGTTTTCTCTGTCAAAGTTATTCTTTGAGGAAAGGTAGTGGCACAAGATTTTCCCTTGTTTTTCCCCGTATGGATTGGTATTCTACATGAGATTTCTGATTTTAGCATTTCGTGTTCTTCATGAAAGATGTAATATGAGCCAATTTTAGTAGCTCGTGTATCGTTTGACCGTACTATCATCCTCGTTCATAAGAAGTTTATCAAGCATTTTTTCTAGATTTTGAGTCAAACTGAGTAACAAAGTTTCATTTACATTTGATGATCCATACGATAGTAAATCCTTCGTGTATGGTAGAAACATTAAATTTCCTTACTCCCCAGGTTCCAAACAGGTGTTTATGATGTGTAAGTATTCTAAAGCTTTTACCCGAAAAAAATTTCCACAAACATCTGCTTGTGTCGATCGAGCTAGAGTAAATTGCTTGATAGTACATAAGGGTTTGCGCTTCTTGCTCTAATCCAACTTTAGAAGGGGAAGGCTTACTTTCCTCAAGACACAATCGTTCATGATCATGGTATTTTTTGAGTGTCTAGTTCATCATAGAGAACTAGGGGGCACCGATGTGGTGGGTTTAGTCTGTTTCAGTTTCCTCCGACATGTTTCTTCCATGACTTCATCAATATGCAGTAATAAAAAGAGTTCGAGGTCGGAATGTAAAGGAATACATTGGGATGTTGTCCGGGCTCTCTTGACTAATAATCGTGTATTTCATCGTGACTCTCGGTAAAGTATTCTTGTTTGGTCAAACACGGTGAATGGTGGCGTATGACATGTCCAGCTGAATATTCTCTTGGAGTTTGGCTCCCCAAGATCTAGATAGAAGCATCCCGTACTTGGGAGGGATGTCTCGCCACTACTATATCCATGATTAGATGTTTCGCAGTATTTGGGCGCGACCTAAAACGAAAGGTCTTTGATCAAACGGGCATTTGACTCTACTTGAGTCAAATGAATACAAGTCTTTGTATGGTCTCGTGATTTCCGTGCCTAGTCTTTCCATTACTACCTTCGGCATAAGATTATGTGAGGTACCCTGAGTCTAGCATGGCATCGTGGAGGATTTGGTCGTGGATGTTTGAAGGCTAATGTAAAAATGGAAGAGCAGTTCCTTCCTAAATTTTTCCTCTATTTTTCGCACTCAAACAACACTTCAGAGTGTCATCAGCTAGATTAACAGCGTTCGCATCATTCCCTAGATTTAGGACCTTTAACACTTGGGATTTATAAGAGCTTTGGGTGATGAGTTCAGTAAGGGGCATGGTGATCTTGATCTTGGCGATTTCGTCCCTCAAAGCTAAAAGGCAAGTTCGAAGTTTTTGATATGTTTGTTTCAGCTTTTTCTAGCCCATGACCTTCTATAGTTTTTGAGTTTGTTGGCTTTGTTTCTGGGATTTGTTTGCCACGTGCAAAGTATTTTGCAGGAACTTTTGTGGAAGTACTAGAGTATCCGAGTCGGGACTAGTTTGGGTAAACTTTAGTTTTGTTTTGTGTCAGTTCTTCTCGACCATGATTTTGTTACTGTTTGTACTACTTTTTCTAAGGATGGCATCGGGTTTTAGCAGTATCCGAGTTACCTTTCTGTAACTATCCCGATTTCTTTTGCTTCTCATGTCATCACCGCGTGGGGAGCCATTATGGCATTCGAAAATCTATGGCAGGATGCTCGGGATCTTCATGGTTGGCCTCATCTTGATTAGGAGAAAAAGAACGCTTGTTCTTCTTTCCGTGAGGTACACTCGCTCTCATTATCGGACCCTATGAGGTTTAAATGACTTCTATCAATGGGTTCTGTATCCCTATCTTCTTCTTCCATAGTTTTCATTAAACTGGTGGCATGAAATTTGTTGGTCATTTTTCCCTTGGTCCTGTTGAGAGGTCGTTCCGTCCCGAAATTTTGGTTTTGGCTTTCTAGTTTGGAGGGTTTGGTCGTTGTCCCTGCCAGGGCCTTTTCATTTATCATTTCCCGACATTTTTCGCCATGGTTTTGACTAAGTCATCTATTCTAGGATCTAGGGAAGGAGATGAAGCGGAGACCTCATTTTTATATGTGACCTTTATTTCTGATCTAGTCCTAGCCCTTTTTTCTGCATAGTTGGCATCTTCTTTTATGGCTATTTGTTGCATTTCTTCTGCAGTAGGGGGGATCCTTGTCTCTCGACATGATATGTCATGTCCGGATTGAAACCCTGGAATTCTTTTCCAAGGCTAAACCAAGTGTTTGAAATGAGGTGGGAGGGAGTTATACACACTATTGAACCTAGTGCGATGAAGTCTTGACACTTTTCCCCATTTTCCCGTTTTAGGTTGTTATATTCGACTGATTTGAATAGGGTTCTTCTGGACCTTCCCACTTGTCTGAAGACTTGATGTAGCTTTTGGAATGTTGTGGATACTGTTGGAGTCAAGCTTTTTGAACCATGTTTTGGGTTCACCACCAAGATTCTTTGGGCAAATATTCTCATTCGACGGTCTCGTCTTGTACCTCCGTATTCACAAAGCATCACTAATCCTACTTATATCGTCGTCGAGTGTGGTGGTGTCTTCTCCGGTAAAGTGTGGGATTTTGTCTTGATATTTATTTGGGAGAGGAGCCAAAGGTAATGGCAAAACCAAAGTTGCGTACCAGGCCTACATGACTGGGAGCTAATGGATGATGCACAAGATGAGGACTAGTGGGATGAGTTGAGGTGGTTTGAACGATGCTGGTAGTTCGGGACTGTGTGGCGGATGAACTTGGACTAGTGATCCGGTTTTGAGCGTATTTGGGATGGTAGGATCCAAAATGATGGAGAAGATGAAAGTCGGGGGTGTGGGTGTGTGAAGCTTCTCTACTAGGACTCCGTGTGGGTCTAGTTCAAGATTGTCAAGGTTTATCTTACTATGTGACTTGCTTCGAAAAGAGTTTTTTGAGGACTCCTAATTCAAAAGGTGAATGCGGTAGGATAGTGAGATGGTACCGATCTTGTTTTACGGATGGATCTACAGTGGCTAGATGGTCGGTTGGGAAGCTTGCTGCAGAAATCTTCTCCGGGGTCATCTACTATGATAGGGGGGATTTGGGTCCGGATGGGATCCGGTGTTGATTTTTCGTGAAGTCGCATTTTGGATCTAGAGTTTGAGAGAGGATGGTATTGACTAATTTTTTTGGATGGGTGGTCTCTCTAAAGTTCTACTAAGGTGAAGGATGGTCAAAATAAAAAGAAATGAACTAGTGGAGTGGCAGTGGAACCGGGTTGTTTTGTGAAGATAGCTATGGTCCACCATCGGTAACTAATATGGAAATGTTTTTTGAGTTTATGCGCACTTATGGTTTAAAGTATTCTAAATTTGTTTCAAAGACTTTGCTAGGTGGCGATAACAAAAAGAGTTTACTCTAAATGATCTTATGGATGCTTGCTTGTTTAAGTATCTAAAGGACTAAAAAAGTCTTTCTTTTTACGGTGATTGGGATGGAAGTGTAGATGATCGGAAGAGCACTTCCGGTTATTTTTTTCACATGGGTTCGTGGAGCCATTTCATGGGCTTCTAAGAAACGTGCCATTGTAGCATTGTCTACAAGAGAGGCAGAATATGTGGCAGACTACGAGGAGTGTGTCAAGCGCTTTGGATGAGAAAAATGTTGAGAAGTTTATGCCAAGAAAAGGTGAAAAGGGACGATGCTTTATTGTGACAATAGTTAAGCCATTGCATTGCTCCATCAGCTCACAAAATTACAAAGCACATTGACACCAAGTTTCACTTCATACGTGAGTTGGTTAACTATGGTGAGATAGTTTTGCAACATTGCGGAACTGGAGGATCAATTTGCAGATATCCTCACAAAGCCACTTGTCGCAGAAAGCTTTGAACATTTCAGAAATGCCCGGGTATGCGGAAAAACCCAGCTTGAAATTAAGGGGGAGTGTTGGAAATTAATTCCAACTATGTCAAGTCAATCAGCGGTAATTGCGAGAAGTGAAAGAACAATAACACATTGAAGCCTAAGCAAGCGGTTTCACCTACTTAAATGCAATTGCAAAAAGGATTGGAAAGCCATCACTGTGCAGTAGAAAAGGAGATAAGAATAGACCCCTTTAATATTTAATCCAAGGCGGTAGCCGATTTCTTAAGAACGAGTTTAATGTTCGGGACTCAAAGTCTCGCCAGCACTGTGCAGAAGCTTTGATTACAGGTTGAATAAGGCTTTAAAGCCTTAGCAATATAATCGTCTGAGTAAATGAATGAGGGCGGTAATCGCAAGTTATACTTGTAGTGTCTTGTTGATGTGGCGAGTTTCGCAAGTGGAACGGTTCACATATATGTCTCGGCAGAAAATGTTTTAAAGATCAAGTGTCTTGTTGATGTTGGAGGACCGATGCGATCATCGCAATCAGCGATCTCAAATGTTACCACCGCAATATGTTTTGCGGTATTAAAACATAGCAATGCGATGAGTTAATCGCAATCACAATCTTATTGTAATCGTCCTCCACTCGTAGCTGAGGTCCACCGGTCCCACAGACCACGCGGAAATATCATATCAAATCGCAAAGTGTGAATCGGGGCCGCGTTTTTGTTTGGCCCGATTGCAATATGTAATGTAGACCC
This sequence comes from Pinus albicaulis, assembly GCA_034641835.2. NCBI lineage: Eukaryota > Viridiplantae > Streptophyta > Pinopsida > Pinales > Pinaceae > Pinus > Pinus albicaulis. The sequence continues at coordinate 178,180 of JAXQQM020086142.1, forward strand.
GATGCCATATTATATGGTGGATTTAAATATTCCATCACGATCGCTTCTCTAATTGCAATCTGAAGTCCGGTGATTGTTGTTATGTTTTGATAGCTCGGACCCGATGGACTTATGCAATGAAGTTAAGACCGGTCATCGCGTCCGTTGAAAAACATCGTTGATCGAGATTTTTAAAAGGGTTGCGAGTTATGTGTTAAGACCGGACTCGATACATTATAGTTTTTGTTTTAATTTTATTTAATATGCGCAACATATAAAAGTTTAAAAAGCCCGTAGAGGCAAATGTAGCTGTTTTTATTTCTGAAAAGCACAACGAGTGCATCGTTTTTAGAAATAGAGTGTTTACGAGAGACAGAAAGAAAAGAAATACACAAATAGTGTATTGTTTTGTTGAGACGAGTGAAGTCTATTTCCGAGCACCGCGTTTCCGAAGTAGTCCCGTATTTGTAATAGTTTTGTTTTTGAAGTTAATGAAATAGAATTTCATGTGGAAACTCTGTCTCCAGATGAGTGGAAGATTTTTATATTTCTACTGTTAGAAGAGGAGAGTATTACTCTTCCATTGTCGTTCGGAATTCTCGAAATTCCAACGGGTTTACCGATTACTAAAACCATTTTAACAACTCGGTGTATCGATTGGAGCGGCTTTATTCATGGTAGTAGGATTATTAGTGGGTATAAAGTTATATGCAAAGAGGACACAACTCGCTTTCATCGCTTCTGCGATTCGAAGGTGGAGGAATTCCTAAAGGAATATATTGATCAAATGCCAACCGGATATTCGCTCTCACAAATCAAGAAGATGATGAACAACTTTGCGGAAGAATTGGGAGAAGGGGTTTTGGAGTTGTGTATAAAGGAAAGCTTAGAAACGACACTCTAGTTGCGTTATCACGGATAGACATCATCACGGTGACATGCACCGGCTTCATGAATGAAGTGGCCACCATTGGGTGGCTCCATCACATCAATTTGGTTAGTGTGTTGGGGTATTGCTTTGAAAGCTTACAAGCGCACTGCATATGAATTGCATGGCTAATGGATCTCTCGAGAAATTAATATTTGCGGGAAAGGAGAAGGGGAGAGTGTTAAGGTGGGAAAATTTGTATTCAATAGCTTTGGGGGCTGCTCGTGGAATTGCATATTTACACCAAGATTGCGATAAGCGCACCATACACTTCAACATCAAACCACACAATATATTACTGGACGCCGACTTCACACCAAAAGCTTACGATTTTGGTTTGGCTAAACTTTGTGGGAAGGGAGACGACCATATCTCAATGATCGTAGCCGTGAGGGATGCCACGGATATGTTGCGCGCAGGTGTGTGACGCCGCTCCGGGACCTATTACGTGAAAAATCGGATGTCTATAGTTTTGGGATGCTTTAGTTAGATATTGTCGGGGAAAGAAAGAACTTCAATTGGAAGGTGAACCATTCCACCGCTTTAATTTCTGGAATGGGCCTTCAAGGTGCTTGAGAGAAGGGAGTTGGGAATGAGATTGAGAGGGAGGAGAAGTGGAAGTAGAAGATGAAGAGAAGACAAGAAGAATGACTAAAGTGGGATTATGGTGCATTCAGTACAACTACAAAGATCGCCCGTGTATGAGCGAGGGTTATTCAAATGCTACGAGGAAATGGAGACGACGTCACCAATCCTCCCTTGCCCTCCAATTCTTGCTTTGCCTTTGCACCTAAACAACCTTTATTGTCTTCTGCGAGAAGAATCTTCTTCAATTGAAATTATATTGTAGATATTCGGGTTATAGATTGGGTTATTTAATCCGGTCTTGGTTGACATCCGAAGAAATTTTCGTTCATGTAGACCTAAGTAGGTAACTCGGATTGGGTTATTTAATAGTGTTTGATGTGAAATTCTAGAGATTTTTTTTGTTTAGGTTTAGGTAGGTAATTGGGTCTTTGTTGTTACTAATACTCTTTATACGAGTAACGTGTATCGTCACTGTATGCTCTCAATGCTCGTGGAAGCCATGCATGAAATTGGCTTATTAAATTTCCCAAAAAAATGGTTTCTTTATAGTTCAAATTTATCTTTCTCGCATGGTTATGGTTTATTTGATAATAGATTATAATTTTTGGAAAAAGGTTAAAAATATATTTTTCATTAAGTAATTTAGTGAATAATTATTTTTAAAATTGAAATTAAATTTGACTCAATTATTTCTTAAAAAATAAGAAATAAAAAATTGGTTTAAATTGGCTTATTAAATTGCCAAAAAAATAGTTTCTTTAAAGTTAAGTTTTATCTTCCTCCTGGTTCATGTGATAATAGAATATAATTTTTGGAAAAAGGTTAAAATAGATTTTAAATAAGAAATATTAATTTTTATTTATTTTTATAAATGGCCTAAGAAATAAGTTTGTTAAGTTTTATCTTCCTCCCTTTGGTTCATGTGATAATAAATATAATTTTTAGAAAAAGGTTAAAATAAAATTTTCATTTGTTAATGTGGGAATTTAGTGATTAATAGCTATTCTTAAAATTGAAAGTTAATTTTGACCAAATTATTTTTAAAAATAAAGAAACTAAAAAATTCCCTACACGATGAAGAAATGATGCATATATTTGGAAATCTCTTCTTATCTTCTATGTAAACAGTTTTGATGCATATATTTGGAAATATTTTTCATATCTTCTATGGGGTACGAGTTTCTTCACTATTGACTCGTGTCTTTTAGAAATCTCTTCGAAAGTCAGAGTTTCTTGGCAATATTGACTCTTGCTTTTTTCGATAGACGGTTAGAGTTTGTACGCAACATTGACTCGTGATTTTTTATACACTATTTTCCATTATTTGTAAATCTCTTCCTATATTCTATGCGAGAGTTAACAAATTCAATCGAATTGGCCTAAGGAATTGAATACTTTAATGACTCCATTCCCTTAGTATATTAATATATTAATCCGTTCCCTTAGTATATAATATATATTGGAATTATAATTGGTATAAGCATTGGTGTAGCCCATACATCAATTTTGTTGCAAGGAAGGACAAGCATAGATCTACATAAGTCGGAGGCATTTTCATGCAACCACAACAGAGCAGTACCGGTTCATAATCGCATTTATTTCTTCAACCATCTGCTTTGGATTTCACCTTTTGCCCACGGCGCGCAATCACAAACTTTTTGTTTTAACCTTAAGCTCCTTTTTGCCACAACTTATTCTACCGCTAGATCCAGATATCCATCGAGACCCACATTTACCTCCACCTCACTTTGCAAACCATCGCAAACCTTTGTTATTCTGCTATTTATTTTGTTTCGTGCATTTCACACTTACCATAACTTACCAACCTTTATCACCACGCAAGTTTCGCAATCGCAAGTTTTAAACCTTACTTTTCCACCACCGCAAGCTAAGTTATTTGGGTTGTGATGCGATAATGCCACAACATATTGCAATCGCACATAGTTAAGTTTTCCGTTGAAGTTTTGCAAGGTATGTTATTTTTAAATGCGATGCAATATGTGCCACATCACTATCACACATCGAGCACGCAAATTTTAATGGATAACACATCGATTAAAGTTTGTAATCACCGATTTGCACGGATGCGATGTGGACTCGAACCGCATTGCAAAAAAATTGAAGTTTGAGATTTTATGTTTTGAACGTGTTTTGTACGTGTTTCATGTGCAAAGCGATTTGCACGTTTTCGAGCGCCGTTTTAATGAATATATGGGTCTTTTGACAGCCTCAAGGACGAGTCGGTGGTTAAAATTCCATCCATCATTGAATTTCCATTGAATAGAATTAGGTTTTTCATGAGCTTCGACCCATTTTGTATAAGAAATCTAATTTCATTTGTTTTTAAGAGAGTTGAATAGAAAAACGAATTTGTTCCTCTCCTGTGTATTACGTTGTCCGTGTATGAATTAATTTTTATTTTCGCATTATTTTCATTCTATGTTGTGGGGGAAACACATTTCTCCGTTTGTTCTATTAAAAGTTCCAACATGGTATCGGAAGCAGGTATAGGATCTCGGTACAAGAACGAGCTCTCTTTCATCGAAAGTTGTAATATTGTTTTTTGTTTGTAGAAGCGAGTCTCCGGTAGTGAGAAAGATTTTACATGAAGTAAGAAAGTTTTAGTTTACACGAGTCAGTAATGGCAGCACGAGCTGACACAAGTCGAAAATCCACAATTACCATAGTTCAATGGTTAAAATTATGATTATTGGGCCATTACAATAAGGGCCACGTTTTCTTCACAAGATATATGGGAGTTGGTGGAAAATGGTTTTCGTAACCGACAGGATGCAACAACGCTCATCGCTTTGACAACAGCAATAGAATGAGACTCGTTAAAAGACAGTAGGAAGAAGGACTCCAAAGCCCTCTTTCTATATCTTTCAAGCAGTTCATGAGAGTATTTTCCCAAGGATTTGCGACAACAACGAAGTCTAAGGAGGTGTAGGATACTCTCAAGACACCCTATCGAGAGGCATGGAGAAAGTGAAGACAACAAAAATTAAAAATGCTGAGGAGAGATTTTGAAACTATTTGTATGAAAGAGTTTGATAACATAGAATCATTTTTCACTTAAGTGATTTGAGTTTAGTTACCACAGATAAAGTCTTATGGAGAGACACTTGAGGAAAGAAGAATAGTGGAGGAAATTTTAAGAAGCTTACCAGTAGATTTGATGCCATGAGTAGTGGCCATAGAAGAGACAAAGGATCTCTCTACAATTTTTAGTAGATGAACTTCAAGCATCCCTGGTATCTCATGAACATAGACTCAGAACGAGACAACAAAGTCCTCATTGAGAAGCAGCTTTCAAGACACAAATGTATTTTTGGTCGAGGTAGAGATCGAGGAAGATCAGAAATATCGAGAAGAGGAAGAAGTCCACTGAGAGGTGGAAGAAGAGCACACTGCAAGCACAAGTGGAAAAGGCCAACAACCAAAATCAAGGAGAAGGATCAAGCCAAAATCAAGCACAAGGACAAAAGTATGATAAATCCCAAGTCCAATGTCATTATTGTAAAAAAGTATGGGCATTATGCCAATGAATGTAGAAAGAAACAAAATGACATGAGTAATAGAAAAAATGTAAAATTTTGCAAGAGAAAATCAGAACTTGAGTAATGTGATTTTAACATGTAATGTAGCACAAGAAAAAAAGAAGATGTATGGTTCTTAGAACTCGTGTTTGTAGGAACCACATGATTGGAAACACAGAAAATGTTTGCCAATTTGGATGACAATGTGAAATTTGAAGTGACAACAAGGACTGTAGTAAAGTATTTGTCGTGGGGAAAGGAAGAGTTTCAACATTGACAAGGAAGGGAGAAAGCAAGTTTGTGCCATATGTATATTATGTACCTTGCCCCGAAATGTAACCTCATGAGCATTGGACAACTCGTGAATAAGGGCTACAATGTGTTCTTTAAGAATGGTGTGTGTACGATCATGGACATACCTCCAAGAAAAAGGTCATTGTAGAAGTGCATATGACAAAGCAATAGGATGTTTACTCTCAAGATCAAGATAGACTTGAAGGAAGGAGGTGTTGTTGCAGCAAGTCACACATGAGGTCTTTCAAGAAGAAGTGAAAGACGAAAAATGGTTATGGCATTTGAGATTTCGACATCTCACTTTTGGAGGTTTGGACCTCTTGCATAGAAAAGGAATGGTAAGGGGATTACCACTCATAGAGAAACCAGAAAACCTATGTGAAGGCTCGCATATTTGGAAAACAACACAGAGAATCTTTTCCAACGGAAAGAGTATAAGGGAAAAGACACCCTCAGAGATTGTCCACTCATATTTGTGATGGACCAATGCAAACATCATCATTAGCTAGTAGTCATTATGTTTTGGAATTTATAGATGATTATACAAGGAAGACATGTGGGATGTACTTCCTAAAATTGAAGAGTGAAGTGTTTGAACATTCTGCCCACTTCAAAGCTCTTGTTGAGAAGTAAAGTGCACTACATAAAAGTGTTGGACCGTATAGAGGAGGAGAGTATATCTCCAAAGACTTCCTACATTTTTGCGGGGAGCACGACATACACAAGAAATTTACCACAAGGTGTACATCAAACAACAAAACGGTAAGTTGCGAAAGAAAGAATAGGGCCATCATGGACATGGTCGAAGTATGTTGAAGGCAAAGCATTTGCCAAATGAGTGTTGGGAAGAAGCTATTAATTTTGCAACGGTATATTTTAAATAAATGTCTAACCAAAAGCTATTATGAATAGAGTTCCGGAAGAAGCATGGAGTGGAACAAAGTAGTTTTTAACTCACATGAGAGTATTTGGATGTGTGGCATATGCACATGTTCCGGATCAGCTAAGGAAGAAGTTGATAGAAAGGGGAGAAGTGTATATTTGTTGGATACAATGATGAATCCAAGGCATAAAAAACTCTACAATCCATCGACCAAGAAAGTTATAATCAAGCAAAGATGTGAAGTTCATTGAAGAAGAAGCTCGGATGGAAGTTTAGAGAAGATGGTGAATGTGAAGACATGTATGTCTCAAGAAGAGAAAGAGGAATTGATTGAAAAAAATAATTCCTCCACGGTGGCTCCTCCTCCACCTACACAAGCTCAGTAGAACACACCACAAGAAAGCAATAGAGCAGCAGTGCAAAATCAAGGAAGTGCTTCTCCAAGCACACCACAAGGATTTGCAACTCCCTCAAGTTCAAGTGGAACTCCAAGTACACCAAGAAGACCAAGATTCATAAATTTGAGTGAAATTTATGAGCAAGATGAAGTAAATAACAATGTTGGTTTGAATTTTTTTTGTCATGTTGATGATCCAATCCATTTTGAAGATGCAGTAAAAGAAGAAAAATGTATTGAAGAAATGAATGAAGAGATTGGAGGAATAGAAAAGAATCATACATAGGAGTTAGTGGACCTCCCACAAGGTAAAGAAGTTATTGGAGTGAAATGGGTCTATAAGACCAAAAGCAATGTTTAAGGAAAGATAAAAAGGCATAAAGAAATACTTCTTGTGAAAGGCTACAAGCAGCAGCAAGGAAGAGATTATGAAGAAGCCTTTGCATGAGTTGCAAGGATGGAGATAGTGTGGACAGTGTTGTCCATAGTCGCACAAAAAAAGTGGAAAGTCTATCAAATGGATGTAAATTCAACATTATTGAATGGAGTGTTAAAAGAGGAGGTATATGTTGAACAACCTCCTGGCTATGAGATAGAAGGCCAAGAGCACAAAGTATGTAAGTTGAAGAAAACTCTTTATGGGCTGAAGCAAGCACCAAGAGCATGGTACAACAATATTGATGCTTACCTGATGGATAATGGGTTCGAAAAATGTGATGGTGAACCCACACTCTACATTAAAGAAAATGATGGTAAGATCCTTATTGTTTTTTTATATGTAGATTTAATTTTCACGGAAAATGAAGTTTCTCTCATTGCTGATTTTAAAGAAGTCATGAAGAGTGAATTTGAAATGACCGATTTGGGTTTATTGAGACAATTTTTTGGAATATAGGTAAAGAAAAATGAAAAGGAAAATTTTATTTCCCAAGAAAAATATGTTGCATAATTTTTAAAGAGGTTTAACATGCAGAACAAGAAAGCAGTAGTAACTCCAACTGCCATGGGGTTAAAATTAAGAAAAGAAGATTGCAGCAAGAATGTTGATCTGACATTGTACAAGAGCATAGTTGGGAGTCTAATGTATTTGACTACAACTAGGCTTGATATTATGTATGTTGTAAGTTTAACTTCTAGATTCATGGAAACACCAAAGGAGACACATTGGGAAGAAGCCAAGAGAATTTTAAGGTATGTGAATGGAACAAATGAGTATGGTGTTCTATACTCCTCAACTGATGATTTTAAATTGATTGGTTACACTGATAGTGATTGGGCTGGAAGTGTATATCATAGAAAGAGCACATCTAGATATGTGTTACATTTGGGATCGGGAGCCATTTTATGGGCTTCCAAGATGCAACCAATAGTTGCATTATCAACAGTAGAAGCTGAAATGTGGCAGCAACAACAGCAACATGCCAAACAGTATGGATGGGAAGGATGCTGAGAGATTTGTGTCATGAGCAAGATAAAGGAACCACAATTTATTGTGATAATAGCTCAGCAATAGCATTATCAAAGAATTATGTTTTCCACAAGAGAATAAAGAATATTGATGCAAAATATCATTTTTTAAGAAAACTGGTTAACAATGGTGAGATTGTTTTGCAGCATTGCAGGACAGAGGAACAATTTGTTGATATCCTCACAAAGCCATTGGGACAGAGAAGTTTTTTTTATCTCAGAAAGTGTCTAATAATGATTGATGGCAGTACTTGTGATTAAGAGGGAGTGTTGGAATTATAACTCCCAACTACCGCCATGAATAAGCAGTGGCACAACCCACACTTCATCAATTTTTTTGTAGGGAAGGACAAGCATAGATCCATAGAGCCAGAGGTGTTTTCATGCAAGCACAAAAAACAGAGTACCAGACCATACTCTGTGTTTATTTCTTCAACCACTGCTTTGACTTACCTTTTTCCCACAACGCGTAATCGTAAAATTTTTGTTTTAACCTTTAGCCCTTTTGCCATAACTTATTCTACCGCTGATGCGATATCCGGTGGGACCCACACTTACCTCCACCACACTTTGAAACCATCAAAAACCTTTTTTATTTGCTATTTCCTTTGATTCATGCATTTCTCACTTACCAAAACTTACCAACCTTTACCGCCCACAAGTTCACAATCGCAAGTTTTAAACCTTACTTTCCGCCACCGCAAGCTAAGTTATTTGGGTTGCGATGCGATAATTCCACAGCGTATCGCAATCGCACAAAGTTAAGTTTTTCATTGAAGTTTCACAAATTATGTTATTTTGGGTGCAATGCAATATGTGCCACCTCATATTGCACATCGCAACCCACAAAGTTTAATGGATATCACATCGGTAAAAGTTTGAAATTGTCGATTTGCGCGGATGAGATGTGGACTCATAACCACATTGCATAAAATTTGAAGTCCGAGCTTTAATGTTTTGAACGTGTTTTGTACGTGTTTTTTGTGTAAACCGATTTGCAGGTCTGAGCGACATTTTAATGAAGATATGAGTCTTTTGACAACCCAAGGACGACTGGTGATTAAACGTCCATATAGAATTGGATTGCATTGAATAGAATTAGGTTTTACATGCTTCGGCCATTTTGTATAAGAAATGTAATTTCATTTGTTTTTCAGAGAGTTGAATAGAAAAATGAATTTCGTTCCTCTCCTGTGTATTACGCTGTCTATATATGAATTAATTTTATTTTTTCAATATTTGCATTCTTTGTGTTATGAGAGAAATTCATTTCCTCTATTTTTTCTATTAAAATTCCAACAGTATATTAATATGTAAATTCGGTAAAGCATTTTACAAATTTATATTAAAAAAAAATTGCAAAAGGGTAAGTTTTATATTAATAAAACAAAAAAATTTGAAACACATTTTGTCTGTCTTGAGAATTCTTTGGAGTGTAGCCATTACCAGGTTGTAGCGTACTACAAAACTAAATTATTGGCGGGGAATTCAATTTATTTTCTAATTTCAGTTTTTATTATTGTTAGAAAAAATTGGATTTGGTACAGATTAGTTAAGAGAAGCTTTAATTATGTTGAAAAAGTAATGCAGGAGCATCCGAGCACCCTTCATTAAAATTGGAATCCAATGGTGCGAAAGGAGGAAGCATAGCATGAGGAAGAGATTACTAACGTTTTGTTGAGTTTGTTAAATTTTTATTAATGAAGTTACTATTTTTATTGTCAACCTATTTATAAAAATAGATAACTGTATGATTTTAGCAGATTATTACGAGATCCTAAGAGAAACGAATGGATCTGAAATGAACCATTCGATGTATTGTGCTATATATAAATTATAGCCTTCGGTATAGTGTAGGGAGGCCAGACGAAATGTAATATCCAACGCTGAGAGGGCAATCTGGTTCATATAAACGAATTGTAACTCGAATTCGATGTTGATATAAATCTGATGTTTGTTATTATGAATTTTCTATCGTTGTGTATACAAGTGTATTAGTTCTTGAATTTCTGTGAGACTGCGTTTTTAGATAGAGTGAATATTCATCTTGTAGTATACAAAGGGAGTTGGAATATTGTTGATGATACGAATCTTGAAATTGATGGTAGCAGAATTACTGTCAATTCTAAAAGGGATCCTTCAGAGATTCCCCGAGGTAGCTATGGAGCTGAGTATGTCGTAGAATCATATGAAATTTTTACAACAAAAGAGAAGGCTTCAGCACATCTTAAGGGTGGAGCTACGAAGGTTGTAATTTCTGCTCCATCAGCAGATGCACCCATGTTTGTGGTTGGAGTAAACGAAGGATCATATAAGGATGAAATGCCTATTGTTTCAAGTGCAAGTTGCACAACTAATTGTCTTGCTCATCTTTCAAAGGTTTTCTATAAATAATTTGGTATTGCCGAGGGCCTAATGACCACTGTTCACGCAATAATAGCTATGCAGAAGACAATATATGGTCCATATATGAAGGATTGGCATGGAGTTCGTGGTGATGGAAAAAATATCATTCCAAGCTCAACTGGTGTTGTAAAGGCAGTTGGGAAGGTCCTTCCAGAATTGAATGGAAACCTAACTGGAATGGCTTTCCATGTCCCAACACCTAATGCATCAATTGTGGATCTGACATGTTGCCTTGCGAAACCAGCATCTTACGATGATGTAAAAGTAGCAATAAAAGCCGCATTTGAAGGCGCACTAAAAGGAATTCTTGGGTACACTGATGAAGACATTGTTTCGAATGATTTCGTAAGCAATGCAAGGTCGAGTATTTTTTATGCTAAGGCTGGCATAGCCTTGAATTCTACATTTGTGAAACTTGTTTCTTGGTATGACAATGAGTATGGATACATGGAGGTAATCGAGAATCTCTCAACAATTTTGTTGCTCATCGTGAACTATTTCTCTCAGATCGTGGGCCCATAATCCACAGATCCACACATTTTGAAAATATGCAGTTTTACTGCATCAAAAAGCTGCTAGCTCCGTTATCAAATCTTCTTACAAAAATTTAAATTTTTGTATTTAATAATATCATACTTGTGTGTATTCGAGTCTGTATCCATTTGTGGATGGTCCAGCCTTTATTTATTAACCTTACTTGAAATCTTGAGCTAATGTATCCCTTTTTTTTCAGAGATGAGGATGTCTTTATATTTTCAATTTTTATATGGATTCATTTAATGATTAAGACATAAATTTTTTTATATGAAAATTATTTCAAATTTACTTTTAATATCCAATATTTCATTTTTAATATTGAAAGTATACGATATTTCATATTTTACATTAACTTTAGTTTTGAGTTTTTATTAGTAAATCTAATGTATGTTGTCCATCATTAATGAGCATCTTAAATACGACTATTTTTTCACTTCTTAGATATTAAAGGTTAATGTTGGAAATAAATAGATTGAAGTATTCTTGTCCATCATTAATGAGCATCTTAAGTATGACTATTTTTTTCACATCTTAGATATTAAAGGTTAATGTTGGAGATAAATAGATTGAAGTATTCTTATGAAAGGAATATTTTATGAAGTTTGTTGAGGTTCTAATTATAATGATGGTTTATTTTAATATTTTGAAATTTTGAAAAAATAGATATTTGTAAAATGTATATTTTCAATTTTTTTATTATTAAATTTTAAAGAGTTGATTGTTTTTTTCACATTGAATTAAATGTGAATCTAAATCTGAAAAACTAAGGTTAGATTGAAGATACGGTCACAAGATCTCCAATGGCGCAAACGACACCTCAATCCGACATCGTATGTGAAAGTTATGGCCAATCAAGGATTTGGTCAACTTGGCCCATTAGCAAAAGTTAGCAGAGTACCAAATAAATTTGGAGTCCAGCTAAATCTGGCGGAGCTACTAAATTGGAAGAAATTAATGAGGAAAAAAATTGGCACTTTTCATTGATGGTTTCCGTTGGCTAGAACTCGTGAAATTTCCACCTACTTAAATTATATTATAACCTCTAAAAATTTGTTGTTTGGTTTTGAACTATATTACAAATAAAAAAAATATTAAAAAAAAGAGGTGGTGGGCCACCACTCTCGCCACCCCACCCCTACCACTATTTAATAATTTTTTTCTTTTCTGAATAAGACTAGATTCTATTATATAATACAAAAAAAGTACAAAGGTACAAGTCCAGCTTCCAAACCGGGATTGCTAAGCTAGTCAATCATGGTGGGAAAGAGAAAATTCAAAAAAACAAAAATGGGGCTGCCCCTTGGGGGGAAACCAACCCATGAAAGAGTCCACAGAGCATAAAAAGAGCTGCCCCTTAAGGAGAAACCAACCTTAAACAGAAGAACCCAATAGCTAAGTTTGCTGTGCAAAATGTAAATAGACATAGAGACAGAAGTAAAACTACAAAAAACTAGAAAAGGAGGAACCATGGTGTTAGAAATTTTGGTCCTTTGCATCTTGAATTTGCTGAGGAGGATTCTCTTCCTCTATGTAGCATCCATATTTGGAGGGGTCATTCTCTTGCCTGGAGATTTGAGGGTCCAGCTGTGGTGTGGAGGTGGAACGAGCCCCAATTTTTTCTGCCTTTCCCCCTTCGACAGAGCTGCTGCTGCCTCCGCTGTCAGATGATTCCTCCATAATTTTGACGGATAGAGCCACCATTTTTTGAGGTTTCTGGGGGGGAGAATGAGATAGAGTTTATTTACACATCATTTTCCTCGACCCCAAGCCATAATGGCATGGCTGAGCTTCGATAATTCAAAGAAAGATGTGGGGAGAGAGGAACTGAGGGTCATGAACCTTCGGCGCATCCATGGCCAATGAGAAATCCACAGAGTGCTCCGCCATGGTGAAGATGGGAGGGCGAACCTTGGCCTCTGCCTCTATGATAATGCATTTGATGGTGGCGAGGCATGAGGTCAGAAGAATTTTGAGAGTGCAGGTGAGGCAGATGAACAGAGGGAGATGGATGAGTAGAGAGGCAGTATGTGGCGTGGAGCGAGTGAGCAGAGGGCGACTGAAGGGCTGAGAGAGGGGCGAAGGCACAACAAGGATCAACAGAGATGAGAGTAGGAGTTTGCATAGAAAACTTGATAAAGAGACAGAGGGAGAATTGATGGGAGGAGATGTCGCCATTGCCCATAAATGGCTAGGGCGCTTTGCAAGCTAAATGCACAGCAAGTGAAATTGAATACCATGTAAGGTGTTAGGTTGTAGACCAATGAGGCATATTTAAGGCTCCCACACTAGGGCCATGTGTTTCCTCGTGGCAAGGACATTTGCTAGGCATTGGAGAGCCCATGTGGCAAGCTAGGTGAGCATTACGGAGCACCTGCATCTAGGGACCACTATTTAATATTTATATAACATTATATATAATGTTATATGGCCAACAACCATACAAAATCATGACCACTATGTGGCGATCGACAGGTATCAAACCCACCCAGCTGGTTTGGTCGGACCGCCATGGGAGTGTGGGGGTTGGTGGGGATCAAACTCTTTCGGCTGGTTTGGTCGGACCGCCATGGGAGTGTGGGGGTTGGTGGGGATCAAACTCTTTCAGCTGGTTTGGTCGACTCGCCATGGGCGGCCCCATAACTAAACCTCACCCAAATTAATACAATGAAAACAAAAATTCCAAGTCAAATGGGTGAGGTAGAGTTGGAACTACCAACTGACCCATAACCAACAACCCCACACTTAGTCCGCCAACCAAGACTTCCAACTTGGAACATTGAAATGAACATCAAATTTTTTTTATTTAAACTCATAATTTTACCATTCGACCAACGAAGGCAAAGACCAGAGCGCACGAAACCCATAGCGCAGTGGAACCCTTAGTAAGCATGAGAATAAGGAGCGGAACCCTGGCAGCAGGGAATATGTCAGGAATCTAGAAGATTCTCTTGGAGCCAAATTTTCACAATGCCAGAATCATGGCAAGTTTAAACTCAAATGAATCAGTTTTCCATAAGGAGTCCAATGGTGTAATTATTTTCCTCATCTGCGCAACAAAATTTCAGTCAACCTGCACCAAGGAATCTTTGAGATTCCCTAGAGGCCCGAAAATGTCAGTTTCAGAACCAAACCGACTTTATACTCATTTTTTTCTGTTTCTCTCAAGGAACATGATGGCGTGATTATATTTTTCATTTGTGCAATCCAATTCCAGTCAACCAGCGAGAAGGAATATTTGGGAAAATCTTTGAGATTTCCAAGGGTCTAGATTTGACCGAGCCATTAGGGGGTCAAGTTTATACTCATTTGAACAGGGTTTTCACAAAAAATTTAACCTTGTTGTCCATTTCTTCAGCATAGATGTGAATTTTCAAGGCATCCCCAGAAGTGGAGGTATAAGATGCATTGTTGCTATGTGTTCATTTGATTTTTGCTGAGATGATGATTTGATTTTTAAATTCATGTATGTCAAGTTGTGAGAGGATCATTATATGCCAATTTATGTGAGAGTTTGATATTTTTTCATGCTGATGGAGAGATTTCACAAGTGAGAGTTCCTATAGAAGAGCATCTCGTGGAGAGACATGCCACTCTAGTTAATGGAGTTCCTCCTTGTATTGACAAAGAACACATCATGTATTCATAATCATTTTGCAACAATTAATCAAGTGAGCTTCCCACTCTTAACACCAGGCCTGGAGACGTAACACGCATAGGGTGAAATCCATTATTAAGTTGTGTGTGTTATTTGATTTGATGTATATATTTATGTTTCTTCTTATTTAAAGTATACACATGTTGTTTTGCATACTCTTTCACATGCAATTATACTAACATCACATAAGTAAAATATCTTGGTTAATTCTGGTCGCTGAGAGAATCCAAATTAGGATTGGTAATAGAGCGGTATTTTCGTTGATGTGAATTGTGAGTGTGAATGATAATCAGAGATTGAATGTGCAACAAGAAGGAAAATGGAGGATCACAAACATCTCTACGAGGAAATACTCAAGACGGAACACATGGTAGATATAATGTATGCATATCATGAGGAGAAAATGGCAAAAGAGGAATAGGAGAAAGAGAGAGCAAAGGATGATGATCCATCTCCATCTTTAGGAAAATGTTCTTCCTCTTCATCTTCTTATCATCATTCAAATGAATATATCAACGAGAGATTTAAAGCAGAAAATGTTGAATTTAGGAGACTTATATAAGAAGAATAAGAGGATGAGTAGAGGTTGCAACTTCAATTGGAAGCCATGGAAGAGGCCTTATAAAAGTTGAAATGTAATGAAGGCTTAGTAAATCCATCATCACCTGCTTCAGAATTGACAATTGAGGTAAACAATGTAGATAATTTTTCAGTTTCATTTTCATATGATGATGATGGTTTCGGTGCTTTTGAAAAGCACACCACATGCAATGGTTCAAGACTAATGATAAAGATGGGATATGAAGGCAATGGCCTAGGAGCTAATGGGCAAGGCATTATGAATCCCATCCAAGTTGGGAAATTACCATGACACGCGGGATTGGGCTATATCATAAAGGAAGAGACAAGAGGATCTTCATGCAAAAAGTTTGAGATAGTGAGATGCTAAGAGTACATCACAATCCTCTAGTGATTGTGATTGCATATCATTTCCAAAGGGAAGAGAGGGCAAAAGCGAGGTATAAAAAGTCTCGATATTCTAAATTTAATTTTGATTACAAGCATATTAAAAATGATGAGAATAAATCATGGCATAGAAAACCATATAGTTTTTTTGCTTGTATAACCATGTGGTTGTCGAGTGCTGGAAGAGAATGGCAATAAGAAATAGGACAAGACGTGAAAGACCTTCTCCACATCAGGCAAGGAAAAAGCTAGGAATTTCTGGAGGAGAAAGAATCATTAGTCACTGCAACAAGGATGGGCATCATAGAGCCACATGTCAGATACTTCATGACCAGAAAGCACCTATGAAGGAGGTAAATAGTGAAGGTGTTCAACAAGAAAATCAACCGCAAAGAGATGACTGTTATACAGAATTCTAATCTACGGATAAACTAGATTTCCTAAGTATGGTGTTCCTTCACTCAGGACAACAGAATAAAGAAAACTATTATTTTTTCTAAGACAAATAGATAGACAAAAAGGAAAGAAACCTACTTGTGATCCTTTCGCTCTCATTCCCTTTCTTTCGTTGTTGTCATCACTGTCAATACAACTAAATCCGCTAGATTGATACCTTCAATCAAAGACAGATAACAATAAAAAACATACAAATATACAAGTATTTACTTATCTTAACCAAATCGAACAGATTAGATTTGAGAATACATACACATGAGAATACAATTCAGGAGATATACGCATACATATTAGAAAATGAATAGATATCTTTATTAATAAAGTAGGAGGGGAAGACTACAACAAATAGATCGATTCGTCGTCAACCTACTCCAACTTCATTCCTTCCTCATCACACCAATCACCATCTCAACAACATAACAATACTCCATCTCTCATCAATTGAGAATCCAACAGCATAACACTACACAAATTTCTCCCCAATGGTGTCGCCAATTTATTATACGGAATTATAATCTACAGATAAACTAGATTCCTTGAGTGTGGTGTTCAATTTATAGGGAAATTTATGGTAGTTTCTCAATAAATGGAATTGAATGGCTTTCTAATAATAGGTGGTACATGTTTCCAAGTTTAGTGGTGATGGATGAATACCTGTATTCGAAGTACGACACCTATGAGTTCTTCTAGAAGGCACTGGATGTGGAGATTCCTAGAACAATGATGATTTCGCTCTCAGGAGACAAAAGCACCCTTAAGTGTTGGGAAGTGCTTTGCATAGCACCCTTGCATGGATATAAGTGCTTTGCAACACACTTAGGCCCATTCAGAAGAGCGTTGATGAGTCAATGGGTCATATAATCTATACTTCAAACCTTGGAAATCTCACAATTAAAGCCATCAATGGAATGAATTCTCTTAGGGAATCTAGCAACTAAATTAGGGGATGATAGAACCTATTAGTATTGAATTAGGGGATGATAGACCCTGTTCATACTGGTCTTGGGGGATGATGCCCAAATTTACCTATAACAGCTGCCCCCTAAAACATGAAGTCAAAATAATGATAATATTTGGATGAGATAATTTATGACATGATGAGTAGGATCTGAAGTAGATGGTGACCTGTATCAATTTGCAATACATTACATCATGATATCTTATATCTTGGACATGAATTGCTGAGGGAGGCATACCCATGATCAACACATAAACTATCATAACATGTACATAAATCAGATAATCGTCTACAGATATAGACATGCCCATAGATATAGGCCCATTTTTGGATGACCATCTGTATGTAAAGCCATCATATGAATGATGTGGTACAATTCCTGAAATCGCATCCCATATGGATGAAACTAGACCCAAGTTCTTCTTATCTCATTCACTCGATCGTTCAAGTACAAGTCTAACCATGCTAATATGTGATCTGAAGTTGAACATGGGAAGACATCTTCCGATTACTAGCCATTGATGTAAGTTGTTAACAGACGCGAGAGAAACCACTGTTGATGTTAATGGTTCTCAAGGTACTACAATGAAATTTTCAAGGCGTGAATAAATGATTTGATGTAGAACGCTAAACGAAATCTCTCTGTCAAAGGTCTGATGATGATGTCAACCTGTTGCTGGAAGCAAGAAACTTGTCGATGATGTAGCAAGCTCCAAGGCACCGGAAAGATGTTTCTAAGTTAACTTCCTGGGTGATGCGCTGATGTCGACAGGAAGAAAATTTATCGTGAAATAGGAGTAATGGTTTCATAGACAAAATGTGACTTGGCGAAGAAATGTTCAGGGATGGTAGCCATGAAAATGAAGGTTTATGAGTATTGCAGAAGATGAGGAATTAGTATATGACTTGTCTTGAACATATCGGCGACACTGAAATGAGTTGGCAGCATTGACCCAAAACCAAAGTGATGGTATGATTTTCCATAGGTATGCTAGATATTCAAGAAGATTACCTAACCCAAAAATCATGGTGATGAAGTCAAAGTGTCATGCTCATGAGCGACCTGCTACCATAATTTTTTTTGTTCTTTTTCCAAAATTTCCCCTAGTCATTGCTGACCAGTACCTCTTTATTTCTTAAGAAGCTTGAGGAGGGTAACCTATGCGTGATCTATAATTCGACCCTTCAGGTGAATCCATCGCTATTTAATGATTTAACGAATCTAGCGATAAAGAAAATCAATCTTTCCATTATTGACAGGTCCGTTGCTATTTTATGTTTTAACGAGTCTAACGACGGTGAAAACCTGGTCCTTTTTAATCTTTAGAGAGATTGAAAAGGGGACAAAAAGAAAACTCCATGAGTCCTTTTTCATGAATTTATCGCTCAGGTCCGAAAAAGTGTAAAATGATACTTAAGAAAACCTCTTAGCCATGTTCGACTAAGGTGTTCCTTTTTCATAAATAATCTATCTTAGTCCGGAAAAGGGTTAAAAATATACTGAGTAGATGTCGTTCCATTTACTTTTACGAGCTCGAAAAGACAAGTGCTCGACAATATTTTCACATTATCGGAATCTGAAAAGAGCTAAAAGAAGACTCTAGAGGGTTCCTTTTTCACATTTATCAAAGCTCAAAAAAGAGATAAAAGTTCACTTTAATTCCTTTTTCATTTTTATCAAAGATCGAAAAAAGACATAAAAGTATGCTTTGTGGTCAAATCATTTTTGAATAGTTGTGAACTTCAAACTCACTGTATCAGTTGTAAAACATGTTTAGGGAACCAGGAAATAGATTAAAAATACCTGTTTAATAGTAAAAATGAAAAAAAAAACTATAGTCACTTCATTAAATATGAATAAAATAATCAAAATGACTTTTAAAAATTAGTTTTTACCATTTCATTTTACCATTCCATAGTTTCCATTTAAAAATTAGGAGCTCTGAACCATTTTTTCCCTCGAGCTTCAATGGTTGATTGCGGCAGTTTCAGTGGAAAATTTATCACATTGTTTAATCCAGGTTGGAGCTATGATCATTCTCTTTCTTTTAGTATCATTTATGTTGCATTTCATGGTAAATTTTTAAGGTTTTGAATACCTTAGGGTAAATATATTATGCTCTGAGGGAAAGGCACCCTTGAATGTTGAAAGGTGTGTTGCAGAGCACTGGAATTGAAGTCCAAGTACATTTGCAATGCTCTGTTCATTGACTTGGGGTGCGTTGGGTGCATTCTTCAAATTTTTTTCATGTTGTATGCTCAAAATTCCCCATTTTTTTTGCATGAAATGGATGCTAATGAAGCTTATGGTTGGCTTTCAAGTATTGATGGGATAAAAGTGACTATTACATGCCGAGAAAGAGAATATGAAGAACAAGACATGATTTCCCTAAATGATCCTATTACTGTAAGAGCCCTCAGGGATTGTGTATTGCTTAAATACTTTAGATTATTAGGGATGAGACAACATATGGAACTATTGGAGTTCATAGTTCGTTCATGGGATCTGGGATTGCAGGATTTTTCACATTAGGGAAAAAGTGCTCCGAATATTGGTTGAGGATATTTACTTTCTCACTGGATTATCGAGGTGTGGTTCTCCTATTTCCCTTATGGGATATGCTCTTGGAGGAGATACAGTGAAGGATTACATACGCCAGTATTTCCAGCCAAGTACTGAACCAAGTAAATATGGGCAAATAAATATCTGTGATGTGTGTGATTTTCCTTTGAGAACCATCCTTTTTACTATCACAAAGCTTGCTGGTTCTGTGACGCTACATGCTGCAATAAATCATACATGCAGTATGCTCTTGAGTGTCTAGAACCAACATTGTTCAACTGGGCTGAAGAAGTACCCTTTCAGATGAAAGAACAACTAACTAAAGCAAAGGGAGGTAGAAAGAAGAATTTAAGTTATGGTTTGATCCTGATTTCCTTCATTATAGAGCGAGTTCCATTGATGTAGCCACATCATGTTACACTGAGCATATCTGGTCCTAGAGATCCTCAGATGTAGAGATGGGTTGAATTGATGGCTATACATGCTAGTCAATCGACCATCATATTCTCTACTATGTTCTTTGCCCGGTTAGAAGATATATGATCGCCATAGAGGAGTATCCATATGTAGGTTAAGATTTCCGTGGAGATCCAGACTTGATTTTACCATATGGTGCTCAATAGGGTGTAATGGGTAAAAAAGTTATAACCATGTTTTTTTGATTTTTTTTTTTAAGGTTTCTACTTGTTTTTGTATTTTTGATGTTTCCCAAGACTAAACTAAAGTTTTGATGTACACATATGTGGGTTGCGTTCGACCAGTGGGTCGACCAGAGCAGGCAATAGATGAGCTAGCAAAGAGGACTATCGGTAGAGAAGTCCTTGTTGGAAATATTTTCATTGATGGCATGGGAGAAAAAAGGCAGAAAAGGCATCGAATGCAGTAGAGAGGAAGTGAATATAGCTAAGAATCAAGGCAGACAAGTAGCAGAGGCAGCAAAGAAGCAGAGACATTAAAGAAGCAACAAAAGTAGAGAGGCAGTGAATGTAGCAGAGGCAGTGAATGAAACTAAGAAGGCACCAAAGGCAGCAAAGCCAATGAATGCAGGAGAGGTAGCAGATGAAGTAGAGAGGCAGTGAATTTCTTCATCACACAATAGAAGGTAATCAGATTTGCAAGACATGGCGAGGACCAGAGATCTTACACAAAGATGATTAAGCCAAGAGAGAGAGGTGAGAGCCGAGAGACAGAGATGGCTTTAATCAGTATGAAAAGGGTAGATTTCGAGTGTGATAACTTGGGATGACATTCATTAACAAAGACAAGCACAAGAGGAACAACGTGGAGATACCAGAGTTATAGAGCGGGATAGTGTAAACAAACAAAAAATCGACTAAGGCAGAGAATTCTTTGAATAATTCCAAGGGAGGCGAATGGATGGTGAGGATTAGATCGTAAAAGAGATGGACGGAGGAGATAGAATCACTTCTGGAGCTATTTCGTAAACCACAACATTTAAGATTTAAGAATTAAGGTTTTCGCAGGGAAATTTAAGTTTTGTGTGATGCGAAGAAGAGAAGGGACACGTTTTGGTAGGATGCAATATCACAGATCACACGAAATAGAGGTTAACCAATAATTTAAACAGTTATAAGTTGCGAACTATGAAGTATGGGTAGTGACGTAAATATGACGTGGCAGTGACACAAAGATGATGTGGCAGTGATGTAAATATTACAAGGCAGTGATGTAAAGATGATGTGGCAATGATGTGGCAATGACATGGTAGTGACATGGAAAGCTGACGTGGCAGATGATGTGGCCCTAACCCCACAGATTGCAGGAATTTATGATTATGTGGCAAGGTGACATGGCGGTGAAGTGGCACGATGATGTGGACCTTGTCCGCATACCGCACATCGTAGCGCTTAAGGGATAGTAGTAAGGCGACCACAAGTTAAGTTAAAGTTTTGCGATGTGAAATGGATGGACACGTGTCGACCTTGTACAACATCACATACCACAAGTAATAGGGATTAACTTCAAAGACATCGCAAGGTATGTTGGTTTGGTTGCGATGCAGTAAGGATAAAGCGACACGATGCAATGAAGGGAGTCCACGTGGTAGCACTGCACATGAGTGCATATCACAGATCACATGGTTTATGGTTTATCGCTATCAGTAGAGTGGGAAACCTGCGGGCAAGTAGTTGTGATGAGATGTGATTGGCTCAAGGTATAGTGGGACCCTCTGGTAGGAAATTCCTGCGTATTTTCCTTGGTTTGGGTTTATGCATTAGTTTGGTCTATCTATATTATTGGTGCATTGTTTGATTTCTCAAAGTATGTATGTTAATATGCGTGGTTGATTTCCAAACGTATGTATGTTATATATGCGATGTTTGATCGAAAATCTTATGTATGTTGATAAAACTCAAATTTTTAATACTCCGCTGTGTTAAAAGGGAGTTTTATGTGGGCCATACCCCACAGGTCACAAATAAATGATCAGAACACCAATCAAAGGACCAGGATCTTGAGAAGAACAATGTTGTGGAAATAAGGAAAACGAAAAGGCTGAACGCGGAAGAAGAGTCGGGCTAAAAGGAGCAGTTATGAAACAAATTTGGAATATAATGGCAGAAACAGAAAAGAAAAAAGGACAATAGGTAGAAGAAGAGAAACACACAGCAAAGATAATAAAGTGAAAGGGCTGAGTAAAATAATTGATTGTAACTGTAAATGTATGATTTATTTTATATTGTTTGTGATGCAAAGGCAAGACTCCATAGGAAAAAAAAAATCCAATTAAATACTAAAATGAGTATATAGAGTTGTAACATCCTGATGTGTTGAGCGAGGAAATGAGAAGGTGGAACGAAAAGAGTCATACCTGTTCATTTCATATTCCCATATGGAATGCAAACATTTATGAAGTGATCTATAAATAATGTTATTGTGATATGCATAAAGAGGTTAGAGAGTGGAAGAATAAGAAATATTACATAGAGAAGCTCTGAAGATATAGAGATGATATAAAGTAGATTTGAAGGCTGGAAGTACAACAGTGAAGATGGAGGAAAATAGAGCTAATATCCAGTTAAATCAGCATATGCTTTTATTTTTGTGTGAGGAAGTTGGTGCTTCCATATCAAGTTGTAGCTTGATAGATGTCCAGTTGTAGCTAGTTGAGGTAGGAGCCTCCTGTGGGTTGTAGCCTACAGAAAATACATGGGAGTTGGCGCTTCCATTTCAAGTTGTAGCTTGATGGATGTCCAGTTGTAGTTGGTTGAGGTAGGAGCCTCCTGTGTGTTGTAGCCGATAGAAAACATATGGGAGTTGGAGCTTCCTTTCATGTTGTAGCTTGTATAATTTGAGGTAGTAGCCTCATGTAGATTGGAGCCTACAGAAAATCAGTGGTGAGAGGGATTTGGAGCTTACCTTTGCATCACAACAATAATACGATGTGGTTTTCTCCCTTATGGGTTTCCACTTATGTGTTGATGTTCTATTTCAATACTCAATAAGTTGATCATGAAATGAAGGTGTAAATAAGTTTAAAGGAAAGTTTTAAAATACCATGAATGTATTAAACTAATTCACCCCCCATCTTAGTTTAACTAAGGGTTCAACAATTGGTATCAGAGCCAAGCTCCTTCTGTATCAGCTTAACAACTGGAAGGAGATCCTAGGTCGCCAGAATGGCTAGCCTAGAAGGATTCTCAACGAATAAAGCCCCTTGGTTTATCGGCACAAACTATGCCTTCTGGAAAATATAATGAGGACATACATAATGTCTCTAGGAATAATAATTTTGGGCTTCTGTGGAATTAGGATATGCTCCAAAGGATAGTACACAGAGAAAGAAGCCAAACAAGATTTCATAGCTAATGAAAAAGAAATGAATGCACTCTTGAGTGGTCTGTGTGAGTTAGAAATTATCACAGTTATGCATAGTAAAATAGCCAAAGAAATATGGGATACATTAGAAAATATCCATGAGGGAGATAAAAAGGTGAAGATGGCTAGGCTGCAACCTATAGAGCTTAGTTTGAAAATTTAAAAATGAATGAAGATGAAGATATAGCCAATTTCTTCTTAAAGGTTACGGAAATTGTGAATAACATGAAAGATCATGGAGAACCCATTAAGGAATGTGTAATTGTGCAAAAAATATTGAGATCTTTACCATCCAGGTTTAACCCAAAGGTTTCGGCCAAAGAAGAAATAAAAAACTGGGAAACATTGACCATGAACCAATTGCTTGGAAACTTGATGGCTTATGAGATGAGACTTCCAAAAGAGAAGTCAAAAGTGAGGGAGGCAGCCTTTAAGGTAGACAAGTGCATGAAAGAGAAGGAAGATACATGTTCATGCTCAGATGAAGAAGAGGCCAAAATCATCAGAAGATTGGATAAAGGAACATGTAAATACAAAGATAAACTTCCATTTAAGTGCTTTAACCATGGAAGAGTGGGGACCTATGCATCTAAATGTACTCATAAGAAAACAGAGAACCAACCACAAGAGACAGAGAAAAAAAAAAAAATGGCAGAAAGGGAAGAGATTTAATAGAAAATCATTTTATGCTCAGCAAGATAGTAGTGCATCTGAAAGCTCAGATGAATCCTCAAATGAAGAAGGAACCTTTGAATTTTTGTTGATGGCCAAGGAAAAGCCTGAAGGATTCCTTTTGGAAGATGAGGAAGAAGGTGAGGTAGATCTTGAGGGGGATCTAAGGAGTGCCCTGGAGGAAATAGATAGAATTAGACTCAAGTGTAGAAAACATAAAGACATTCTCATGAAATATGTAAAGGAAGAACCATATTCGGAAAACCTCATTAAGTTGAAAGTATAACTTGAAGAAGCTAAGAAGGTGGAAGACATTCTGCTAAAGAAAATTAAAGATAAAACTCAGGAGCAAGAGAAATTGGAAGAAGAAGTAGTATGCCTAACAAAGAAACTAGAAAACGCCCAAAGGGAATTATCTATGAACACTCCACGAATGAAAAGATATGAACAGTTGGACAAAATTATAAATGCTCAAAGATCTCCTCTCATAAAGGCTGGGATATGCTATGAAGGAGAAACAAGTAAGTCCAAGGTAGGAGATAACAGGAATATCATTTTTGTAAAATTTGTAAAGGATAATGAAGCAGCTTAAAATATTCCTACAGGAGTAGAAGCTAGCAATAACATGATTTGCAATGAAGTAAACATAAACAAGCAACAACCTCAAATGAAAAAAAATTAAATGAAGAAATAGTCAGCTAAAAAAGGATCATACACTCCTAAATATGAGTTGAATAAATTTGGAAGTTGTCAAAGGAGGTTCTTTCCTCCTATGAGATGTATCACTTGTTTTTCCCGCCACAAACCTGGACATATTGTAGCATACTGTAAGACAAAGAAAATCTAGCCCAACCAACTAAAGATGCAGCCAATAAAATGAATACCTCAAGCAAACAAATGGAGAAGACAATCTATCACCAGATACACAAATCATTTCCATGGCTACTGTTTTTCATGCAATAAATTTGGACATAAATATGTTGTATGTAAACTGTGCTAAAAAAGGGGAACAAAGTGCCATACTTCAGCTCAAAATTTCTTAGGTAAAATAAGATGTTATTGATGCCACAAGCTTGGTCACAAAGAAAAAATACTGTAAGCTGCCTTATACATTAAAGAACTCTAGATAGATGATGGAATCCAATCAAATCAAACAAAACTGTGAAAAAAAAGGAAGTGCAGACATTATGAAGAACCCCAATAAAGTATGGAAGGAAAAGAGAAAGGGGGAGCCCGTTACCTCAATAAAATAATGAATCTATCATAGTCTCAGGGGGATCTGCTCTAGGAAGAAACGTAAATATCCAACCAACAATATATAAGAAGAAACATCCCAGGGGGAGAGCAGTTCATAAATAGTCACCATGAAAGTAGTCTAAGAAGAGCTCCTTGGAATAATAATAGCTAAAAGTTCAGGAAAGGAAAGGACAATTCCTCTGATAGAGAACTAGAGAGGAAGAAGGATACCTGAAGCATTCAATAACCAACAGGTTGATGGAGGACGAGAAGGCATCAAGCAGCTATGGTGGTAGAGGGAACATCACCCATGAGCATGTAAGATAAGAAGACAACACCACACTAAGTGACGAATGGTTAAAATCACAAAATTTATGTTTCAAGCTATAGAACTAGAAAGATCCATAGAGGATAATCACACTGTGCATCACACTACAAGAGTTAACAATGAAACAAAATTAAGAAGGATGAGTAAGAGAAATGTGTATCATCATTATATCATTACATAATTCATCTATAGAAGGTCCCCTTGGAGGAAATCAGTTAAATGAGTGATAAAACTATGAGTGGTCTGCCCTTTTAGATTCCTAGTAAAGAAATTGAAGATGTCTTCCCAAAGATCATTATGCTCGAATAGTTGAAGTGTATATAGAGCAACAATGATTCTGGAGTAGTCCTAGAAAGGAATATGCAATGACATTATTTAAAAAAAAAATGACAGAATGAGCAAAAGGTTAATGATGCCAAGATCAGATTCAGTATATTGATGATTTATGTTGAGAACAATGGAGAGCTCAATAGTAGAAACTATGAAGGTTGTCTTAACTATGGGTGCATGTGCAGGCTGAAGTGAAATTACTGTCAGTTTATCAAAGTAGTATCAATTGGTATTTGGAACAAGCTGCCTTCCTATCAGTAGAATACCAAGTTTCATCAGTGGAGTAGTGGTATGGTACAGGTCCTCGAGATCAGAATATTATGGCAGAAGTACATCAAGGTAGTATTCCAAGTGTTATATGCATTATTAAAGCATGAAAAGGTCAATCACAGTGGTAAAGGATCGTTATCTTGTTTACACTTGAAGTATTATATTGAGCATTGAAGAAGTATCTATTTCTAGATATAACTGCATGCCTTCCTAAAGTCAGTACAAATATATCTTCAATGCCTTTGTCTTAAGATCATTCATAAAACAGTGTGAAGTCTGTTTGCTAAGATTTTAATTAAACAACTTGAAGATGTTTTTGCTGAAGATCATCATGATAGAATAGTTAAAGTATCTGAAGTATGAAGGACTAGTTGTGTTAATCTTACATTTGAAGCTCGAGATTTTTTTATTGATTCATCTAAAGCCTACTTCAGAAGAAATGAATTGATGGTATTTCACCATTGAAGAGACGTGGATTATTGACATACATACCCCCTTATGTCTTAAATAAAATTGCATAGTTGATAAGTGAGACTGGCCAATACTTTTAATGTATCTATCCTCAAGGGTTATTTTGAAAGTACTTTGTATATGTAGTAAAGTCTTTTGGTCTCTTAGATTGAAAGATATTTTCTAATATTACAGTAAGATGTAAGTTCTGGTTTGATTCATTGTTCACATCTATATCAATATCCTTTCCGTTGTTAGTGTAATATCCCTGTCAGCAGTCTATCACATATCACCACCAAAAGGAGGTTAAGGTGAACCACATCTATAAAATATATATTGGCATCATCATATTTGAATAGATTTTTACTACAAATATGTATCCTAGATGAAGATCATAATATGGACTGTAGTATATTAGGAGCAGACTTTATATGTCGTATGGAGCATTCTCAATATTGTTCCAATGTTGCATCTCTGATTATATAAGTCTGATTATATAAGTGTATTCTATGAAGTGTCCTTATCATCACTTTCAGCTTATACAAATGAAAATATTTTGTTCTTTGGGATGGTATTAGCTTACTATGGATATACATACAAGTTCAATGATTCTCAAAGTTTTCTCCCAACAATTCTTGTACACTAGTCTGGAGCAGCTTGGTATAAAGTTAGAAGAAGAAGGCCTAAAATCAACTCAGAGAGAGGAAATGAAAAGATAGAAACTACACTGAGAAATGTGCAACCCTTTTCCATTGATGTCAAAGGGGGAGGAAAAGAAAGAAGAAGAAGAAGGGCTCTTCTGAAAAGCAAGCAGAGAAAGACAAGACACTTCTTAGAATGAAAGGGGGGGGAATTCCTGGAAGAAGTATTGGAGTATTGTGACCAATGCCAAAGGGGGATACTATTGGAAATATTGTCATTGATGGAAAAGGAGCACAAAGGCAGCAAAGGCAACGAATGCAGCAGAGAAGTAAAAAAATCATAGAGGCAACAAATGCAACAAAGAAGCAAGGCAGACAAGGAGCAGAGGCAGCAAAGAAGAAGAGAAACCTGCGGGAAAGTAGTTGCAATGAGATGTGATTGGATCAGGGTATAGTGGGACCCTCCAGTAGGAAACTCCCATGTATTTGTGTTGGTTTTGGGTTTATGCATTAGTTTGGTCTATGTATATTATGTGCGCCCTATTTGATTGCTCAAAGTATGTATGTTAATACACACAGTTGATTGCTAAATGTATGTATGTTATATATGCATTGTTTGATCACAAATCGTATGTATGTTGATAAAACTTGGATTTGTAATACTTCGTTGTGTTAAAAGGGAGTTTTATGTGGGCCATACCCCACAGGTCAGAAAGAAATGATCTGAACGCAAATCAAAGGACCAAGAGCTCGGGCAGAAAAATGTTGTGGCAATAAAGCAAACGAAAAGGCTAAACGTGGAAGAAGAGTTGGGCTAAAAGGGGCAGTTATGCAGCAAAATTGGAATATAACGGAAGAAACAGAAAAGACAAAGGGACAACAGGTAGAAGAAGACAAACACACAACAAAGCTAAGAAACTGAAAGGGCTAAGTAAAATAATTGATTGTAACTATAAATGTATGATTTATTTTATATTATTTGTGATGCAAAATCAAGTCTTCATAGGAAAAAAAAAACTCCAATTAAATACTGAAATGAATATATAGAGTTGTAACATCCCGATTTGCTGAGCGAGGAAGAGAGAAGGTGGAAGGAAAAGAGTCATACCTGTTCATTTCATATTCCCATATGGAATGAAAAAAGCTATGAAGTGATCTCTAAATGATGTTATTGTGATAAGCATAGAGAGGTTAGAGAGTGGAAGAATAAGAAAGAGAAGATAGAGAAGTTGTGAAGATCCAGAGATGATATAAAGCAGATTTGAAGGCTGGAAGGATTGTAGTGAATATGGAGGAAAACGAAGCTGATATCCAGGTAAATCAGCATATGATTTTATTGTAGTGTGAGGAAGTTGGTGCTTCCATCTCAAGTTGTAGCTTGATAGATGTCCAGTTGTAGTTGGTTGAGGTAGGAGCCTCCTGTGGGTTGTAGCCTACAGAAAATAAATGGTAGTTGGTGCTTCCATTTCAAGTTGTAGCTTGATAGATGTCTAGTTGTAGCTGGTTGAGGTAGGAGCCTCCTATGGGTTGTAGCCTGCATAAAACAAATAGGAGTTGGAGCTTCCTTGCAACTTGTAGCTTGCAGAATTTGAGGTAGTAGCCTCTTGTAGGTTGGAGCCTGCAGAAAATTAGTGGTGAGAGGGATTTGGAGCTTGCCTTTGCATCACAACAATAATAAGATGTGGTTTTATCCCTTGTGGGTTTCCACTTATATCTGTTGTCCATGTGCATGATGATTATGTGTTGATGTTCTGTATTTAATCTGCTTAATACTTGTTGCTCACATATTAAGTTTTTTGTTTCATTATATAATAAGTTTATCATGAAATGAAGGTGTAAATAAGTTTAAAGGAAAGTTTTAAAATACCATGAATGTATTGAACCGATTCACCCCCCCCCCCCCCTCTCAGTTTAACTAAGGGTTCAACGGTCCTTCGAGATTTATATTTGGCTGAGACTGTTGCTGAGCTACAACAACACGTCGAGGGATTGACTCTTGAGATACTAGATTTCCGGATCAAGGAATTACCTATGAGACTGCAATGCCATACTATTGGTGTTCCTAATCATTGGATGCGGTTATTGTGTAGGATAGCTAGAGCAGTTGCTTGTTAACATGAGCATCACTAGTTTTACTTTTGACAGTTTTGCATACATTTTGAGGTTAGATGACCAATGTGTCTTGGGCACAAATTTTGTAAAAACCTTAACTATATATTTATTTGTTTTCAGTGTTTTCCTATTTTTAATGCACAATCATATTCAATTATGTGATGTGAATTGAAAATGTGTCTTTACATGTGTTGCAAATGTCTATTTAAAACATAATTCACTAAGGAATTAGGTAATGTGTTCAAATTTTTGGAAATGTGTTGATATTGAATGTAATAAAAATTTCTTTCCAAAAGTTGAACTCTAAGGAACATATGATGAAGTGTTGGATTTCAGACAGTATAAATGATAGTAAGTTGCAGTATGACAAGTTGTGAGTCTAACCTAATGATGATATGGTTAATACAAAATGAAATGACATCAGTGAGAAGTTCGATCAACATGCCATACTCAACGATATTGTTTGTGGATCGACCGATACAAATCCCTTGAAAACTCACTAAATCTCCACCTAACACAAAAATGGCCCATGCTGCAGAGGATAGGTTATGCGTACTATGGCTAGCACCATTAGCATACCCAATGAATGGTTCCAAAGATTCAGTCATCTGCGATGAAATGTAAAGTGGATTACTAACTTCAAGAAAACTCTAGAAAAACAAACTAAGAGAATAAATGCAAATCAAAGCATATATATAATATGATACAAAATTTTACTACGCTCAATTAAGCATAGTAGTGTTTAAGATACAACCCATTTCAAGGCTGCGCCAATTGAATTCCATCATAATCAACTAACCCGTAGGTGCCCTTAGCCATAACACTTTTGACAATGTAGGAGCCATGCCATAGTGGCTCAAATTTTCTTTTTCCTATCAAATCAACTTCTTGATCATAAAGTGAAACCATGTCTCCCTCTCAGAAGATGCGAGGCTTGACATGTGGGTCATATTGCACCTTGATTCGTCTCTTACGCGCTTCCTTGGCCAATGCAGCTTCATGACGCATTTCATCTAGATCGATGAGGTTAAGAAGACACACTTCTTCATTAGAGGTGTCAGGTAACAAGTTAGTAGTGAGTTTTAATGACAGAATTTGACATTGGATTGATAAGATATCTTCCAAACCATATACCAACTGAAAGGGAGTAAATCCGGTTGCATTTCTCACTGAGGTTCGATATACCCATAAAGCCGAGTACAACATTAAATGTGAATTTCGTTTATGAACACCTATCATTCGTTGAAGCATTCACTTAAGTATCTTGTTAATGGCTTCAACTCATCCATTAGATTGTGGATAACAAGGAGTAGAACTATCACGTGACAATCGTAATTTGGCAATCAACTCATTCATCACGTTATTGCGAAAATTCTTACCATGATCTATAATTATAGCTTGTGGTACACCAAATGAAGAGATGACATGATTGAAAAAGAACAATTCAACTATTTTTCCTGTGTTATTGAATGTAGGCACTGCTTCGGCCCACTTGGTAAAGTAGTTGACTGCGACAATAATATAACCATGCCCCTCGGTTGAACGAGGGTTGTAGGTCATGAAGTCAATGCCCCATTTTGAAAATTATCCCACAACGATGACATGATGCATTGGTGCTGGCGGCATGCGTATTTTACGATCAAATATTTGGCACGCATAACAACTACTGACCATGAGGATGCAGTCGCGAAATATGGTTGGCCAAAAGTAACTGATGTGGAGAATCTTCTGCGTGGTAGCATAACCAGACAAATGCCCACCATAAGCACCAACATGAAAATCATTTAGAAATTTATTGGCCTCTTCGTGAGTGAGGTACCTCCTTAAAACTGTATCGACACCATGACGATAAAGTGTATTGCCGATGATCAGATAATCTTTGGCTTGGTATCGAATACGTTGTTGTTGTGAGTGAGAGCTATCGGGCCGAAAGGTTTGGGTTTGGAGATAAATGGTAAAATCCCCATACCAAGGGTTAGATGACCCAATCAGAAACAAATAGTCATATGGAATTGATGGTTACAATGTATTTTTAGTACTATTAGAGGGAAGGTCGCAAAGAAGCTCAACCAAAACTAAAGATTTCTTTGACTTGGATTTGATGAATTCCAACTCAAATTCCTACAAAATGATGATCCATTTTGAATATTTCCCCCCCAAAAATTGACGTGAAAAAATTTACATCATGGGGTTGCATTCCAAAATGACAATGCTCTTCCAGAGCAGGATATAGTGGCGAAATATTTGGACAACTTGAACAGTTTCCAAGGCGATATTTTTGGCGTATGAATACTTAACTTCCATATCATGGAGATTATGTATAAAATAATATATCAAATGTTATATCCCATCTTCTTATTGGACCAAAACCATAGCAATGGTCGTATCTACCACGGTGATATATAGGAAATAATCACTCTGATAATTAGGGGGATACATTAATGATGCTCGGATCAGGGTATATTTAAGAGAGTAAAAAAAATCTTGCACAACCTTATCCCAATGGAAGGGAATCCCCTTTTTCAAGAGACGAGTAAATCCTTTAGCCATTTCAGCGTAGTTGGGTATGAACCTCCGTAGGAAGTTAGCCTTTCCTTGACGTTTCTATAACTGAAGTAAGTTTGATGGCACAAGCAATTCAAGAATGGCATGGACCTTCAGTGGGTCGATTCAAATTCCATATTTTGAGATGAAAAATCCAAGCGAACGTCCACAACCAACACAAAACACACATTTGTGTGGATTGAGGCGTATCTTGTAGTGTCAGTAGCGTAAAAAGATAGCTCTCAAATGCGCTAGGTAATTAGTCTGTTTTCATGAATGCGCGGGTAAATCATCTAGATAAGGTTGAACAATGTGCTTAATTTCATTGAAAGCATAATCCATTACTCTTTGAAATGTTTCCCCAACGTTCTTTAAACCAAATGGAAGTTTACGATAAGCGAATGTGCCCCAGGGACAGATGAATGTTGTCTTATATTGGTCCTCTGGGCGAATATTTCTTTGATTGTAACCATAGAATCCATCCATGAACAAAAAAATTTCACAGCCAACACATTCGTCAATAATTTGGTCGATAAAGGGAGTAGGATGTCTTTTAGACTAGCAAGATTTCCATCTCGATAATCAACTTACACTCTAATTTCCCCTTGCTTCTTCATGACAAGAACAATGTTGGAAACCAAATCAGTAAGCGAAACAGGGTAAATGAAACCAGCACGCAAAAGTTTTTCAACTTTTGCTTTAATGGCAGCAACCTTCTTTCGATAAACAGGAAGAAGGCATTGACATACCCGTATGACATCAGGGTACATTGTAATTGTGTGTTCAACAATACTAGAATCTATGCCTAGCATTTCCTCATAAGACCAAGAAAATATATCTCGGAATTCACAAAAAATAGAGAAATAAGTATCAATTTTTATGGAGAACAAGACACATCGACATGAATGTTTTCTACAATGCTGGGTTTGGTTGAAATATCAATAGAAATGGTTTCTTCAATATTTGATAATTTTCGCTCGAATTCTATGGCATTAATTGGAATAGAATTCAAAAATAAAGTAGATATCGTAGGGTGACATAGTTCAATAAGATAATCTTCGTTGTAATATTGAAGAGGGGAACGATGATGATAATCGTCCCATGGTTATCCTTCTGGCATCATGGATTGCACGATGCTTTCATCAGTCAAGAAAGTGGATGAAAAAGGATCATAAGGAGTACCAAGATCTAATGAACGATCAACCCAAACTATCAGCAATGATGAATCAGGATGTGCTGCCGAAGCCGAGTAAATTGATTTCTATGCCAGTTCAATTGGGTTTGGCAGTAGAAATTCATCCTATATATCAGCTTCAAAATCATTGCTAATATTCCATATGTCAGATGAAGTGGAAGATATCATGCAACAATTCTCTATTCTTGCAATTTTCATCGACGTCGCAGGCAACGATAATGAAAAGGTGCCCATTAGGGAAGAATCCTTTAAGAGCCCTACACCAATGTTTTGAAGTGCTAGCTGGGGTGTGTGAACTAATAGAATACTTCCAGATACCTAGGAACTAGAGGCAAAGAAGGAAATTTGATTGATGACTGTGATAGCGCCTTTATGAGGGAAGGCGATCATTCGAAAGTAAGTAGAGACAATCGCAGTCATAGCGTATACCCATGGCCTTCCAAGTAAAATGTTGTAGTCAAGGGTTCCATCATTGAACTCAACTTCAATAGTTACAGTTCCTCGTAGTTGGACATGCAATTTATTGATGATACCGCAAGGCTTATATGTACGACCATTAAAATATTTCAACGTCATAGGCGATTGAGATAAGCGAGGTGAACCAAGTGGCTTCCAGAAATTGAGAGACATAATACAAGTAGATGCTCCCTCATCAATAATAGTGCAATGAACAAGGTGATTTAGAATATTTACTTGGATTGAAAATGCTAATTCGACTGGTAATTGTGGCACATAGCCCATGTGATTAAAGACTACAAGATTGGAATTTGTTGGGTCGATTCCACCAATTGCGGACAACAAGGCCTTCTTCTGGGAGGGACAATTTTGAAGTACCTCAAACTTTGTGATAGCTGAAGGTGACTGAGCCAAATCTTCAACTATATTATAATTTTTAGTTTCTCGGGCTCGAGGATTGAACATCGATTTGTGGACGACTCCCTTTGGTGGCTTTATTGTTAACTCTTGAATAACAGTTAGTGGAATTGATTCAGTAGACGGATTCGTGGTCGAGGTAGTAGGTTGATCAGTATCCTGACTACAGTAATATTTATTTCACGTGGACACCAAAACATTAGTTTTTTTCTTTGTGCAGATATCATAAGCACTTGGGAACTAGAAGCGATATCTATAGCAAACATGTTTGTGTCTGGATTTGGAAAAGGATTAGTCAACATAGCAGATGCAACCGAGGTCTTAAGAAATTTTGAGACTTCGGCTCGGTGAGGACAGTCTCGAAAAAGGTGCTCCTCATTAAATATCAAGCAAGGGTAATGAGGTTTCCAAGAATTTCCAAATTTGTGATCAGATGATCATTGTTTTCCCATATTTTGAAAAGATGAAAAATAATAAAAAATCAAAAAGAGGGTAAAAGTCCTAAAAGAAAGATCAAAGGACTTAGAAAAATATATACCCCAAAAGAAAATAAATAAAACCTGAAAGTGAGCAAATCCAAATGCCATTACTTTTACTTTTACTGCAAAAATAATGATTATGTGCAGAGTGTCAATAAATGCCACAATCCATGATTAGTTAAACAGTTTAATCTTAACTTTTCATGTTTTAGATAGAGAATAAAGATTTTTCAAACAGTTTAAACTTGACAAATCAGTAGATAGGTAGAGAATAATGAGGAGCTCAATAGTTTAATTTGAGGCTTCGGATGAAATAAAGTAGATTTAGATTATTTTTATGCTTTGAAAGAAAATGTTTTAAGGTTGCAAGCCTAAATGCACTTGCAAAATGAAGAAAAAATGTTAGAAATACAAGATTGGGTAGGTAGAAAGCAGTGGAGCAATCATATAAATAATACATCATCGGGCAAAATCACTAATTTCCCCACCCCCATGAGTGTTCAATATTCTAAGCTATCAGTCAAACAGGCTCAGAGCATTTCTCTGACTTTTGTTGGGACTGGACCCAAGGCTCTATGACTGGTTAGTTGAAAATATTGAGTTCTTATGTTATATCCTCATTCATCAACAGTTACCCTTCATTCATATATTAAAACTCCCTTTTTCTAAGTAAAAACACACTCTTCCTTAGTAAAATTGTAACCCTAGAATAATTAACTTCATCCCTTCATAAACATTCATAAAAATCCACAAAATCACATTTATCCTAAGTATTATTGAAAGAAATATAAAGATGAGCAATGCATGATTTTATATGATACTTAGAAATAATATGTATTTTGTTTTACATTTCACTCCCCTTTCATATTAACTTTTAACATATTTTATTAAATCCCTAAGAGATATCCTTTCTTACTTATTAATTCCATTATATCTAATAAACCCCAAAAAACCCACTATTATAAACTTTTGACCAAAGTATATTATCCCATGTGCATAAATGAAAAACCCAAAATAAAAAGCCCTTTGGTCTAAAAGATTATCCATATTCAAATATCCCGCCCTATAGTTTTTAAACCACTGAAAAAAGGTTAAAAAACTATATAAATATATATATATATATAAATATATATATTGCGCCCGCACAAATAAACATTTGAAACATTTCATATAGGTTTTGAATACAAATGTTACACCCCGCTTATATCATAAAACGTTTGTTTTAAACCTATCCCCCTCCGCTATATAGACTATGGTTTAAATGTGTTAAAACATTTATTTCATGAAACTTAAACCATTTCCGCTCATATAGGAGCCCGATCCCACCTTTCCATCCTGATGCAACTTCTGAACAATCTCCACCGTTCGCTTCGAAACTTTTGATCCAATGGTCGATGAGAGATATCATGTAAATGAAATACCCGACCACTCCATTGCAAAATCCACACGAGATAGGCTATTTCGTGTTAACCCCTCCCCTCCACATGGCCTCTTTTGATTCGATCACGTGGGTTTTTGATTAAAACTGCTT
The DNA here is from genome assembly GCA_034641835.2 of Pinus albicaulis. Lineage (NCBI taxonomy): Eukaryota > Viridiplantae > Streptophyta > Pinopsida > Pinales > Pinaceae > Pinus > Pinus albicaulis. The sequence continues at coordinate 214,297 of JAXQQM020086142.1, forward strand.
ACTGCCGATCTTTGTCCTTTCAATAATTCGAAAACTGCTTCTCACCTGATCGTGACATGCATTTAATGACAAAGGATTAATATGATCAAATGTGTAATAAAACCTTTGTAAAATGCGTTATTTCACTATCTTTCGCATTTTATCAGTGTTTTCACCTACTCGACTGTATAAACCTGCAAAAAGCCTCCGATAGCCATTTTCTGCCATCTTTACACCAAATTCTTGCAAAAACTGCCCAAGAACCTGTAAAAATTGTTGAGGAGCCACACTTGCTCCTGATCAACCATTGAAGCTATCAATTTGAACCAAGAAACCTCAGAAACTTCTCCGAAAAGCCGATACCTGTGTGAAAACAGGTATTTTTCCGAAATTTAAACCTGCAACTCAATTAAAAAAACTTGTTAAGAGAAAAATAATTAGTTAAAAATCAAGAAATTGATTAAATTAATTTGCCCAAAATTCCTAGAAAGAGGCAAAACCTTGGCAAAATTTTCCCAGGAACCCTAGTTGTCTGCTGTGCACCATTTTTAAGGAAATTTATTAGTTTTTCACAGTTATTGATCAATCCTAAGCTTTCAAAGGCCAGAAATACTATGCAGGTGCCCTATATCTTATGAAAAACCTTTTTTAATAGAATTTAGCCCATTTTGTAGTTAAAAGACTCAGAAAAGCCCCTGTTTTATGTATTAGACCAGTTTTAGCCTCATAAATTTATTTGAGAGACCTAATTGAGCATCAAATCCAAAGAGACATTCTATTTTTCTGAATTTGCCTAATCCAGCCTCTGTTATAGTAAAAATTGCCTCTGCAAACAGTTTAAACTTGCATAAGCCAATAAAGATGCCTAAAAAATAGAGTGTAAACAAATCTGAAGGTTCAAAAACTCGTAAAGCTACTCCTGCCATGACTCCAAATACTGCCATTGTAGTCAACCCATTGCAACCCCCAGTTGTTGATATTGAGCATATTCCTCTTGTTGATATTGACTACACGATAGATGATCCTATAGTTGAGTTTAATCTGTTAGATATCCACAACTGGTGTTTTGAAAAATCCCTAGATGATCAAGAAGATGTTCACATTTGGGAATCCAATTTGCCCAAATATGTAGTCCCTCTGACTCACCCCTCTCAAGAAATTATCAGACTGTGTCACCAATACTACATTCTAGAACAAAGAGCTATTGTCAATGCAAATAAAGAGGTCCTATTTACCATTTTAGCAGAGTTTATAAACCAAATGTTGCAGCTTCAACCAGACCCCCAAGCAGTCCCATTGTTTATTAAAGCCTTCACTAAGTTATATATTAACTTAGACTTTCCTAAAAGGTTTATGATTTTCCAAACTTTCATGCCTCTGCATGTTGAAATTCCAAAATTAAACCCTCCATATTCAACTGCCAAGTTCCCTGATGGTTCAAGGCATGTAATCTCCATGCTTTCCTTCATACTTGGGTATTTCACTAATGAGCATACTCATGAGTCTATTCTAGGATTTTTGTCCACCTTTTCTCCAAGACAGTCACCCTCAGTTGTATTTGACTATGCTGGTTTTATCGCTGATAACATTCACTATCAACTGACTAATTTGCAGTGGGAAGGAGTATTTAAATATACATCCTATCTTTTTCACTTGTTTCTATTCTTCCAATCAGAGAGTTTTCCAATTTCACTTCAGAAGTTGGATATAGAAGGAAAACCTATATCAGTTGTCTTCTGGACATCTGTACTTAGAAAAGAAGGCACAAAATTCAGTTCTTCAGAGTTTGCAAAGTTTTTTGTATATCCATTGACCACCATTTTGACAAAAACAGAGCAGCCTAGAATCAGTGAGAAAATGAAGAGAATTTTGTAGCTATCAGAGCAAAGCAAAGTAGGAGATTGGTATTTATATAAGGAATTCACTGAAATCAAAGTTTTTGGTTCTAACTTGTTGCCCTACAAGTTACCTGAACATCCATCTATGAGGATCTTTGCCTTAGAGTACATTAGGAAGATCCTGAATTCAGATTCAATTAATTTTATGGAAGCCAAGAAATAGACCCAATTTAAACTAAAAGATCAAATTGGGCCTTTCATATGTAATCAACGAGAAGCAGAAAAGGAAGCAGCAAGTCAATTACTGGAATACAAATTAGAAGAAAGCTTCCCATGGAATTACGATCCACAAGGGATCTTAAGTAAACTAAGGGTAAAATGTAAATTGACACCCTTTATCCATGAGTCAAGTCTAGATATAGAGAAATTTGCTAATCAAATTGAGTGGGTTGAAAATACTTTAACAAAGGCGGTAAACCAAAGGAATACTAGTTACCCTTTGGAAGTTTCCAAACAGCCAGAGAAATCCACTAAAAGAATCAGAGAAGAAGGAGCTTATACTGCAGAAACTACCACAGATACAAAGTTTAAAATCATTTACAATAAGAGGCCAAAACTGGATACATCAGCTAAAGGTAAAATAACAATAGATGTTGCGGAAACACAGCCCTTGAATACCAACACTACACAGACAGATACCAATGTAGCCACTGTTATCATTAGTGAGCCAAATCAGAATCAAGAACAATTGAATAATGAAGATGCACAAATAATGGAAAGGCAACAAAGTATGGAGGCTTCTTCCTCATATTCAACTGAGGAGAAGGATTTGGATATTAAGGAAAAATAAAAGCAAATCAAATTGAAGAATGAGGAAATTAAGACTGAAATATATTCTCAATTCTTAAAGCAGAAGCTAGGTAATCAAAATAGATTCCTATCAGCCTTTGATTATTCAACTCAAAAATTTATTATGTCAGTTTTACAGGCCACTGTACCAATGCCAAAGATAGTCGCTGATTATAAAAAGGTTTATATGGAAGTTGCTACAGATAAAATCCATGAGTTGGATCGAATTGAATTTCACAGGAAAACATCAGAGATGCTCTATTCCACAGTGACCACAAAAGCTATGAATACTCATAGGCTTCAAAATACCATTTCTAATATGCAAGACCAAATGAAGGTGGATAAAGCCTCATCATATGCAAAAGATCTAAGGATAAAGGCCTTGGAAGAGTTAGTATTGCAGGTAGGATATGATCCTACAAACATCAAAGCAGTTGAAGCATTGGTTAAAAAGAAAAATGAGGACATAGCTACCTTTAGGAAACATCTCAAGCTTCCTCAAGGAGAGCATCCTCAAACAAAGGAAGTTTTACAGGATCGAAAGGAGAAAGATGAAATGATGAGTTTGATACTTCAACTAACAACTCAAATCAAGGAAATAGAAGTCCAAATGGACCAAGTTGTCCCAGAAAAAGAGACAGTTAATGAAACTGGGCCATTCCCATCACATCCTGTCATCACAGAGCAAAGGCGTAACTTCTTCAACTACTTCAGTAACTGAATCTTCTACAACGGTGTTGCCACCTACAGATGAGAGCAGTCAACTAGTAAAGGAAATGGTGGAGATGTCCTTGAAGACCAATGAAATCAATATATTGACCAAGATAATTGAAAATCTTGAGAAGACAAGCAAATCAGCTCAGATAGATGCTAAAATACATGGGAAAAATGCCGACAGATTGAGTGAAGAGGTAAAAAAGCTCCAAAAAGAATTAACTCTCAAGGATCAGATATCATATATTAAAAATTACCTATGAAATAATGTAATTGAAGACATTCATGATGTTTGGCCATCAATTCAAGTAATTTTTGAGCAGAGAGAGTTACTATTGGTAGCTCAGGAAAAAATCCAAAAGACACAAGAAGAATTGGTAGATAAATCAGAACAGGCTGTAAGGTTAATAAATTTCCTCAACAGCAAGAACAAACAACAACTTGAAGAATTGGAAATAAATGACAGGACAACCACAATCCTAGAAATTAAGAAAGTAACCACCAAAATAAATTTGATGAGGCAACTTGAAGAGAAATGTGAAGGAATGAATACTGTTTTCACTAGATTCATGGTTAAATTCACCAATTTAAGGCAAAAGGGACTTCCTGATATCATGGTGATCAATGATAAGTTAATGCCTCAGAATGATTATGAAAAAAATATCAGAGAACATGCCAAGGAGTAGGTGAACAAGCCAACAGGTCAAGGTATTCCCACAAGAAAAGTATTGCTAAAAAGTTTTGAAGATTTGTTTTATTTGCAGTATGAAATCAAACATTTGTTTTTCATCAAACCCACATTTGCTAGGTACACTGAGTCTGATGAGAATTTTAGGAAACTCAAGAATATTATAATTCTTAAAAATGAGGAGTGGCAAGCATTGACTGATTTGTTTTGAAAAAAGAAAGGCAAACACATGAAGAAGAAAAATTATGTTTGTTGATTTCACAGTCAAAACATATTTTTACAGCAAGAAAGCATTTTCACTGAAGGTAAAGAGTATCCGAAGTGAAAGAGTATCAGTGAGAAAGAGTATCAGCGAGAAAGAGTATTAGTGAATGCAAGTTAAATTCTAAAAATATCTAAAAGGCCAGCAGAGAGGACACATAAGCAGCTAGCTACTTCTTATCTTAAAGAATTTTCTATTTATTTTGAATAAAATAGGACAACTTGCTAATTTGTTGAGCAAGTTGTCACTATTATTGTTGTAAGATATTTAATTTTCCTAAGTTAATTCCTAGAAGTCATCTAGGATATTTTGTAAGACATTTTATATAAATACTTCACTCTTTGAAGTATTTTTGTGTGGAATAAAATTGTTGGAGATTACTATAGATATTTTGTTGACTTGAAGGCTTTAGATTTTGATTTTGAGTATCAGTCTAGATCAACTATTCAGCATCATAATTCAGGATCCCTGTGATAAGCTATCTCGAGTGAAGTACTCTCTAAAACTTGTCATTGTTATCTTCTTTTGTTACATGCATACATTTGTGTTTTAATTCTAAATCTGAATGTATAACTAGGAGTATTACTACAGGACATGTTAATAGCACCCTGTTTTTAACTAGTTATCATTTCTTTGTTTTATTCTGATTTCCGGTGTAGGGAATTCTTAATTTCTCCCTCTCCTGTTTTACCTCTATCTTCTACTTCCCTTTTCCAGATGTAAGGATTCTTAAGTGCCCTTTATCCCGATCATACCATCTCAAAAACCAATTTTCCCGAGATCTCCAAGGGTTATCTACCTTTCCTTGCATAAATCTGACCTTTTAGGTCTTTATCCAAGTTCTGTTAGCTTGAATTAGACTCCATAGCCCAATGGACAAGTAGATTTCCCTCTACCTACCCTCCAAGTGAAATTTTCCCACCAAATCCAACAAAACCAAACCAAATCTGTAGTTTCATAGCTAGCCTAATATTAATAAATTAAAACAAAGTTAAAATTTAAAGAGGGAGCCCTCTCTAAACCCTCGTAAGGCTAAATCCTAGAGTTTGAATTATGTTTGTGGTTACCTCTAGTATTCTTTGACTAAAAACCAAAATCCCACAACTTAAGAATTTACTGGAGTGATAACATTACTAACGACCATACTGGGGAAATAACCAATCCTCAGTCATAATATTAGTCTTAAAGGAATCATTTAAACTATCCTTTTACTTTAAGATTGCTTTTTATAGGTTGTGGGTATTGAAAAATTATAATTCTGGCTTCTAGGAAAGTCTATTATAATAGGTCTAACCCGGATCCTAAGCCTGCTATTATAGTAGATGCCCCATACCGAATTGGTAAAAATAAAAAACAAACAGAAAATTTAAAGTTGAAATCTCATTAGTAAGAGTCAATTCATTACCAAGTGAATTAGTAAGTCTGCAAGACATTGATTTTGATTTGAAATTTGAGCATTCCTTATTTAAAAGTAAATCTGAAAATGATTTAAAAACTGTTGTTTTAGACCCTGATTTTATTTCATTTTTGAATGCAAAACATAAATCTATTTCAGTAAGTTCTAAATCTAAGAAAGCTGAATATCAGACCAAAGTTGAAGAAATTAATGTTACTATTCTAAAGGATATTTATGAAGCTATTGAATTATCTCATTCATTGATTTATGAAAACAGACCTCCAGTTTCTCAATTACACATCACAATAATTCCAGCTAAAGATTCATCTATATATGCTGTTACATCATTCATAAATTCTTCCACCATCTCATATAAAGATCCATTCATCCCTAAATTACCTCTACAACCCAGAGTGTTATTTCCACCAATAAATTTATCCACTATATCCATTAGTTCACCTTTTGATTTCTTAAAAACATCATCCTCATTTCCCAGCACTTCAAATACTATCTATATTTCATCCACTATCATTTCCATCATAGCTCCAGGCAGCTCAACTTTACCTCCTAGCCAAGCTAAGCTTCAAGCTATGGTTACTAGATATGCTCCCCTTGTCCTACCACAACAACTTCATGATATGCCACAAGACTATCAAAACAAGATACCATTGTTTGATGTCACTACTCAATATACTGCTCGTCAACACATTACTTAGATGATAGAGTTGTTTGAAATTTATTAGATTGATGGCTTAGATGTTCAAATGAGACTATTTGCTCAAACTTTAACAAGAGTAGTTAAGAAATGGTTTAAAGACTTAGCTGCTAGTAGTGTAACTAATTCAACTGTTTTTTTTAATTTTTTTTAAAATAAATGGGAAAATGAAAAGAACCCCCTCCAATTTTTTTCTAAATTTGATTCTTTAAAAAGAGCTCCAAATGAGTCAGTCCAAGATTACTGTACCAAATATAATAGTGTCTATAATTCTATCCCTACAAATATTAAACCTACTCCTTATTCAGTTATGCTCAAATTACCTGATGGATTTGACACTGATATGGCTTACCAGTTGAGGGAAAGGGATGCAGACACCTTAGAAAAAATGCAAACTAATGTAGTAAGTGTAGAAGTGAACATTCTAGCTAGAAAATCTAGACTTAGAAATGAAAGAAGAGTGACTATTAAAGAAGAAAATGCTAATTCAGACACAAAAATGGATGTTATAGCTAAAAAATTAGAATGAGTGATTGATATATTAGATAATATGGAGAGAAGGCCTCAGTGGGAAAACCAACAACAGATTAGAAACCCCAATTTTAGAAAAAAACATAAATTCTGGAAAAGAAAAAGAAACATCCCCAAACCAAACAATTAGGCCACCATTCCAAGAGAACTATGTTGAAAGTTCTCAGAATAGTAATATTGATGATGAGGAGGATACTATTAATCTAATGGGAATTGATGACAATAATACTATTTTCTTAACTTAAGAATATCAAGAATTGTTTCAACTTGAACAACCTAAATTAGATTCTAGTGAATCCTTTGATTATAAGCAGGGTTATGACTATGAAATAAATGAAATACATAGCTAGTATAACCTTAGAAAAAAGAAAAAAAATGAGTCTTATACTAAGAAAACTTCCCAAAATCCCACAACTTAAGAATTTAATGGAGTGATAACACCCGCAATGAATTTTGATTTATCTTCGCTTTCCCCTTTTTATTGCTTCCGAGTTGTTTGTCACTTTTGCCTTTGTTAGATGACACAGCATGAATTTCAGAAGAAGGTGTAGGATTAGATGTAGTAGAGTTTTTATTGTTTGCAGAAACTATCATACCATTGTCAGCATGAGAGTCCTTACCAGATGGAGGAGGAACAGTAAAATTTGATTGCGATGCGTTTGGAATTTTCTCATAGAGCGTGCAAGACTGTGTATAAGAATGACATGAGAAATTACCTCCTCTTTAGTCATGACACCGTGTTCAGCTACATCGTCGGTGATATATGGCAGCAAGGAATTAATAAACCACTCAACGAGGAGCTAATAAAGAACAGATGTTTTGACCATTCTTCGAAGATGACGCCACTCATGAATATGGTCAGAAATGCGAGTAGTAGTTGTCTATTTAAAATTGGCCAGCAGTTCCATTTCAGTTTCATATCGTATGGATAACTCGAAGTGGGTTAAAAAGGTAGTAGCTAAGGCAGTGAAGCTATCAAATGAAACTTGTGGTAATTCAATGTACCACTTCACAAGTAGACTAATAAGCGTATGCTAGAAAAGATGTAGTCTAACAGAGTCATCATTTAAGGAGTTTGATAACCACCAAGTTTGATGGATCCTCTCCAGGGTTTCCATTGACTTTAGGAACGTCGGAGGGTAATTTATAAGGTATCACCAACCACCAAGGAGAATCACTGATGGGATCATTGTAAGTCAGTTTAAATTATGTAATTCTAATTTTGCGACAAAGGGAAACTGTCGATTCAAGTCAGGTTGAGCATAACCAGGATATGATGGAATTGCTTGGCAAATGGGCCTTTTAGCACCAACATAAGCCATTTGTTGTTGATAACCTATATAGGGGTTGTTTTTATGACCAAACGCTTGAGGGATATGTTGATAAAGACCTGGGTAACCTAGTTGTTGTTGGAATTGTTGTTGTGGTATTTCAGGCCATGGCTACCAAGGTGACTGTCCACCAATATTATAATCCACACCAAAATAGCTTGGACCAGTTTTGAATAGGTAAGATTGGTAGGAGCCTGTGACATCCCATAAAAGGGTAATCTAGCATGTGGTTGTAAGATTCCAGATGTAGGTGGTTGTTGTAAACTATCCAAAAGAGGTGAAGTCTGGGGGCCCAAAACTTGAGGGTAATGGGTTGAAGGACCATCTCGAGGTGGTTGAGGTACAACCAACTAAGCCTGTAAAAGGGGTAGTCAAGTATTAACAGGTGGAGTATATGTAGGTGCAACAGGTTCAACCAGTTGATATGAATACACAATCGTTTGTGGTTGAATGGGCAGGATAGGCTGCCACTGACAAACAACCATTCCAACATTTGAGTGACCATAAAACGACGAAGTATTGTCAAAATGGGTGACCATAGGTTTCCCCGCAGCATGAGGAGTATAATAATATGGAATATATTTTTCTCCAAATGGTGGGAGTCTAGTCGAGATTGAAATGGATGGCATGTACACAGATGTACCATCTTGGTGTTGCACTGAAGATGTGTATAAAGGATCAAGTCGTTCAGTACTCATTAGAGACGTACCAGATAAGATAAAAGAAGATGACATGGGTGAAGTCCATGGGTTTGAGGAGGCACCAAAGTAGGTTCCATATAATGATTGGTAACCCGGTGGGAGGGACATACCACCATAAATATGTGACTCGGGTGACGTGGTAAACATCGACAAAGTAGAAATAGTAGATGCTTTCACAACTATAACAGATGGTACAATCAAAGATTTTGACTCATCCATGGTCAAACGACCCAAAGTATACCCTATAGTATCTACGGGAATTTGTATTGAAACAGGATCAACAAAAGCAATGTAAGTCAATCGAGGAATAGACTCGTAAAGATAAAGCCCTGATCCGAAATGAATTGGAGTTGAGGGACATGTTTCATGTTGAGGTTCTTCCTCAATCGAAATCAAACCAGGTGGAATAATTTCACCGTCAAGCCTGAGATATATTTTAGGTGGTTGATTGCATGAAAGGGAAGACTCAATGGATACGATCGAATGAGGAGCGACCGATACAAGAACAACTTCTAGTTGGCCGACTTCGGGATCTAGATGTTCTGGTAAAAGAATGATGGGATTTGGATCAACTTCCAGTTGAACAACATTGGGTTTAGAATGTATAGTCTCACTGATTGGATGTGAAGTGTCCACAGGTAGCCATGAGGACTCCATTTCGATGACAGTAAATGAACCAGGATGTGTAGAAACGACTCGAGATGACTCTGGTAGATGTGGTGAATATAATGCACCAGAGGTACTGATGGTACTAGTTTCGGTAAAAAGGGGTCGCCTTCGCCGAATAGAAATGGTTTTCGGTGGTAAAGGTAGTTTAAGCGATATTCTACGCGAATGTCGGGGAAAGGGATGTTCTTCTTCCACTATGACTGATTGATTTTATTAAAAAAATAAATAAATAAATAAAAGGGTGATACTTGGCAAAGGTTTACCAAGTAATTGTGAGCCGCAGAATACCTCCTGGCGAACCAACAAGTACAGGCAGGCAATATCCCTGAATGTTGTGTTCAGTGTATCACAAGTTACAAGGCAGCTGACTTGGTTACCTATGGATGGTAAGCAACCTAAAGTTGTCCTCCCAAATATACCCGAAGGTACGTGGAGGCCCAAGTCCATATTAGCGTTGTCTAATGCTAAAATACACAGTGAGAACACCCCCTTATACTTTTTGTACTAGAACACCACCCTATATACTTGAAGTTATGTGGATGAGCTCCGATATACTTACGTATTTGGAGTGGGATTTCAAATTTTGAATGTATCACAAAAAATTTAACGACAACTTCTATGTTTAACAACGCTGGAACATGTCTCTAGCCTAGACCTTCTAAGTGTTATCGTTAATGTTATAGTGATTTCTTAGGTTGATTGAGGTGAATTTTATGTTGATCTTGTTTAAAAGTTTATGTTTGAGGTTCACTGCGTGACGTAATGGGAAAGTCCTAAAATGTGAACTAAATGAGAAGAAAAATTTTCATTTCAGTTTTTCAATGAAAATCCTAGCTACTAAGGGATAGAGCAATCAGATTTTTGAGCATACAACAAAGAGCACAAACTAAATGTAGATTTCCCTAATATGTTCCTATGCAACACATGCAATCTCTAGATTCACATGCATGCTTTTATTTTCATTTTCCTTTAATGTGAATGAGTAAAAAATAACTAAATGCACAAATCAATGAAACAAATGTTTTCTTTTGAGAAACGAGGAATGGAACAACAAGTTCTCTTAAGAAAATGAATAATGAAATGACAATTTTCCTGTAGGAAATGAAGAATGAAACGAAAATTTCCTTTTTGAAAACAAAATTGATCTATTGCAAGATTTACAACTTTGAATTTAATTTTCCAATGATAAAGAAAACAACTAATGAAACTTTAGATGCAAAACTCAGAATCTCCATAGTATTCATTTTTTAGACCAAAAAATGAAGACTGTGGAGATTCCAAGTTTTGCATCTAAAGATCTACACCACATAAACCTACAATCTATAACCAATGAAAAATTGAACAAACAACTTTCAAGGGGGGAAGAAAAAGTAATGTTTACTTGTTTGTAAGAGAAATTAGACATCTGAGAATACATCAAACAATTGGCTGAAATTGAATGCAGAGAAAATTTTTGATGGAATTTCGCTGGCTGAGGGGGAAACACACCCTGTAAGGGTAGACAATGCGTTGTAGAGCACACCTGAAAGAAAGACAGTGCTTTGTAGAGCACTATACCTTGACCAACAATTCGTTGGGCATAGCTTAAACACACTTCTAAGGTAAAATGTTCATTCAAATGACAGATAAAATGAAGTAAGGTCTATTGATGATGGTAAACAGAGACAAAAAAAACCAGGAATGATGGACCTCTCCCCAATGGAGTCGCCAATTTTTTATACGGAATTCTAATCTACGGATAAACTAGATTCCCTGAGTGTGGTGTTCCTTCACTTAGAACAATATAAGAAAGACAAAAATTCTTTTCTCTAAGACAAATAGATAGACAGAAAGGAAAGAAACCTACTTGTGATCCTTTCACTCTCGTTCCCTTTCTTTCCTTGTTTCTGTTGCTCTCAATCCAACTAAATCTGCTAGATCGATACGTGCAATCAAAGACAGAGAACAAAAAACAAAATACAAATATACAAGTATCTACCTATCTTAACCAAATAAAACTGATTAGATTTGAGAATACATACACATGAGAATACAATTCAGAAGACATAAGCATACATATGAGAAAATGAACATATATCTTTATTAAGAAAGTAGGAGGAGAAGATTACAACCAATAGATCGATTCATCGTCAACCTGCTCCAACTTCATTCTGTCCCCATCACACCAAGAATCATCTCAGCAACATAAAAATACTCTATCTATCATCAATTGAGAATCCAACAGAATAACACTACACAAATTTCTCCCTACTGGAGTCGCCAATTTTTTATATAGAATTCTAATCTGCGGAAAAATGGGATTCCCTTAGTGTGGTGTTAAATTTATAGGGAAATTGAAGGTAGTTTCTCAATAAATGGAATTTAATGGCTTTCTAATAATAGGTGAGACATGTTTCCAATTTCATTGGTGATGGATGAACACCTGTATTCAAAGTATGACACCTATGAGCTCTTTTAGAAGCCACTGGACATGTGGAGATTCTTGGAAAAATGATGATTTCGGTCTTAGGAGACCAACGTACCCTTAAGTGTCGGGAAGTGCTTTGTCGATCACCCTTGCATTGAGATAAGTGCCTTGAAATGCACTTAGGCCCATCCAGAGGAGCATTGATGAGTCAATGGGTCATATAATCTATACTTCAAACCTTGGAAATATCAAAATTAAAGCCATCAATGGAACGAATTATCTTAGGGCATATAACAACTGAATTAGATGATGATAGATCCTATTAGTATTGAATTAGGGGATGATAGATACTATTCATACTAGTCTTGGGGGATGATGCCCAAATTGACCTGTAACAATGACCCATTCACCTTTTTGAGTAAGAGATGGTTTTATTAGATATAGTAGCTTTTCTTGGCCATATTATTGTAAATCATATGTTGTGAAATGATTATAAAAGTGATGATTTGTTTTCCATCACTTATGAAAGAAACATGATTATGTTTTGGCCTCTCTTTTTTTATACATGGGGTATTTGTTTCTATTTTCATGTAAACTTAACCAAAGGATGTGTGATATAAACTCTTGGCAAGTATAGGGATGCCTGGGCCATGATTGGTCATGTAATTGAACATGTAGTTTGCAAATATTGTAGTACACGTTTGCGGAGAACACAAGTGTCAGCTCATCACTTATAGCTCCCAAGGAAAAAGGTGAAGGAGAAGGAAATGTGGAATTTTAGGGCACTTGTTCGATAGATAAGGGATTACAACGGATTGTGTTCATGCTTTTGGAGGACCAAAATATCCTTAGTGGGGAGGAATGATCTAGGAGGCTCCAAAAACACTCAAAAGTCAAAGAGGGTTTTGAAAAGGCTCAAAAATAAAAGTATTTGGATTGCCATGAAACTAGATTCAGATCTAAGAGCTCGTCACAAGCTTTCCAACGGTGCAAACGACACCTCAATCCGACATCGTATGTGAAAGTTATGGCCAGTAAACGTTTTTGTCAACTTGGCCCATTAACTAAAGTTAGGAGAGGGCCAACTAAATTTGGAGGCCGATTAAATCTGGTGGAGCCGCTAAATTTGGCGGAAACTATTGAGGAAACCATTTGTAACTTTGTGGCGACAATTTCCGGTGGCCAAAACTAGTGAAATTATCGCCTACTTAATTTTTCTAATAACCCCTAAAAATATGTCGTTTGGTTTTTAACTATATTACAAATAAAAAAATATTAAAAAAAGGAGGTGTCAGGCCACCACTCCGGCAACCCCACCCCTACCACTAATATATATATATATATATATATATATATATATATATATATATATATCTATACATCTATATATATATATATATAGATTTCCAATGAGCATACCAAACCATGGCCAGCATGTGGGGGCCAGTGGGGATCGAAATCACCCGACCGGTTTGGCCAACCCACTATGGGCGGCCCCATAACTAAACCTCACCCAAATTAATACAACACCAAAAACAAAACGACAAGTTAAAATAGGTAGGGTAGGGTTGGAATTACTAATCGACCTATAACCAATGACCCCACACTTAGTCCAACAACCAAGACTGCCAACTTGGAACTTTGAAATGAATGGCAATTTTTTTATTATTTAAACTCATAATTTTTTCGTTCGACCAATGGAGGAAGAGAGTGGAGTGAACAGAACCTAGAGCATAGTGGAACCCTGTGCGGGCATGGGAACTTAGGAGAGGAACCTCGACACAGGGAATATGCTAGGAATCTAAAAGATTCCCTTGGAGCCAAATTTTCATAGTGTTAGAATCATGGCAAGTTTATACTGAAATTAATTAGTTTTCTGTAAGGAGTCTAATGGTGTAATATTTTTCCTCATCTGAGTAACATAATTTTAGTAATCCTACAACAAGGACTATTTATGGAATCTTGAGGAATCTTTGAGATTCTCTAGAGGCCCGAAAATGTCAGTTTCAGAACCAAACCAACTTTATGCTCATTTTTCTCAATTTTTGGCAAGGAACACGATGGTGTCATCAAATTTTTCATATGGGTAGCTGAATTCTAGTCAACCAACAGGAAGGAATCTTTGGGGAAATATTTGAGATTTTGGAGGGTCCAAATTTGACTGAGTGAGAAGGGGGTCGAGTTTATACTCATTTGAACCAGTTTCTTGCCAGGAATTCAACCATGCAATCCATTTCTTCAACAAAGGTGTGCATTTTCAGGCCATCCCTAGAAGTGGAGGTATAATATGCATTGTTGCCATGTGTTCATTTGATTTTTTCTGAGATGATGATTTTATTTTGAGATCCATGTATGCCGCTTTGTTAGAGGATCCTTGTATGCCAATTTATGTGACAACTTGATATTTTTTCATGTTGATGGAGAGATTTTATGAGTGGGATTTCTTATAGAAGAGCATCTCATGGAGAGACATGCCACTCTAGTTAAGAGAGTTCCTCCTTGTATTGACAAAGAACACATCATGTATTCATCATCATCTTGCATCAATTAATGAAGCAACCTCTCCACTCTTGAGACCAGACTCAAAGATGGAACCCACATTGAGTGAACTCCATTATCAATTTGTGTGTGTTTTTGATTTGATGAATGTCTTTATGTTTCTTCTTCTTTAAAGTATGCAAATATGGTTTTTCATACCCGCTCACATGCAATTATGCTAACATCATAGAATTAAAATATCTTGGTTAATTCTGGTAGCTAAGAGAATTAGGATCAGCTGCCAAATCAACCTTAACCTTCATAGTGAAACTGAATTTGTTTTATCCCTTTGCTAAGGCCATCTTCCAAGTTCTTGTGAAATTTATGCTTTTTTTGAGGCCATTATTAGTGGGTTTCTTTTGTATGTAAGTAAAAGTCACAGATCTGGTCTCTTTAGTCATAGCAAAAATTTCGTATCAAATGGGAATATCCTCTAGTTTTATTTGGCTCCTACATGGAGGTAGGTAGATTTAGGATCTAAAATACCTTAGTGAGTATGCCATAGACAAGGATGTATTAATTTATCTAGTCTCAATATTAAGAGGGGAAGTCAAAGGTAGGGGTTTTTACTCGTCCTTCCAATCCAAATCCTTTAAGGATGTCCTAATGCAAGGAATATCATCTTCGAATGTAAATATCTCTCAGGGCCAACATTAGTTGTGGATCAGAAAATAGACACTCCATCTCTTGAATTGGACAATATTGTAACCAATTTTTTTTACGCATATTATGAATGGTGGACGATTATTTGTTGATTTAACAATTTTTTTCCATTGACATTTTCTCTTTAGGAATGGGTGAATTAGAAATGGTCCCTAAATATAGACCTATAATTTTTTCTGAAGGGATTCTTTATGGTAATCTTTAAAAATTTATATGGCCAACAAAAGGTTTTTAATCAGGGACCCTCATTTTGGGGGGAGTCTGGTCTCTCATTTCCACCATGGTTTCTTGATTAAGGTAAGGCTTCCTAACATGCTCATTGATTTAATATAACCAAACATCTTAGCCAATGTGGGAAACTTACTAGGTTTCTTGTAATATTCCAAAATGTTCATCTGTTTATTGGAATATTAGAGTTCTTAATAAACTTAATTAATTAAGTAAATAAAAGGGTGGAGGGACCCATAATCCTCAAAGATGAATAAGATCCACTTTTGATGTGTGAATGTGGATTAATTAGACCTAGATCTACATAATGGAGTAATGGAGCAGCTCATTAATTATAGAGTGGAGATCATGTCTCATTTATGAGATAGATCATGGAGGAAGAAGGGGTCAAGTAAGATCATGAAGGGAATCAAATGTAATATCATAGAGCATTCATGATGAGATGATGGAGGAAGTAGTACATTGACTGCACACATGATGGAGAGGGTGATCATCACATGTAGACATGATGGAGAACATGGAGAGACAATGCAACCAATCATGGAGACTTATGTCCACATGTATTGCGCAATTTAGAGGTGGGCCAGGGCTTGGGAAAGCTCACTTTGCATATAAGGAAGATGAAGGCACAATAGAAGGAAAACTTGGATTATTCATTTCTTTGATCATTTTAGATCTAGATTTTTCTTAGGACATTTCTATGCACACTTATGCTGTTTAAATAAGTTTGTAGTGTTGTTCAACACAAGGTGTTTCTGAGTGGAAATCCCACCCTTACCCACGGGGGAATTCGAGTGCCTACTTTGGGAAGGTTTCTATTGGGATTTATTCCTCATCAAGCATTGGTGCCATCTTTAGGAGGTTATTTATAGCATCTTAGCTAGGAAACTAGTGGAGGATTCATCCTTCACTTTGTTATTCACATTCAACCTTTCAGGAGAAACATATCTATATCCGACATTTAGGCCATTATGTTATACCTCCATGGAGTAGTAGTCCCCTCAAGGATTGTGCAGTCCAGTCCTATAGATCTTTTGGAGGAAGGAAATTTCCAGCGCTTCAGCTGGAAATATTGTGAGGGACTATCTCCTCACTTTGGTTTTAGTGTTTCCATCAATCCGGAGCTGATTTGAAATATATAGCAGCAAGATATTGAGCCTCCCTCTCTGATAGCATAGTCTTCTGAAGTTGTTGAGTGATCAGCAACCACATTCATTGGAGGAGATTGGAGGAGCTAGATCTTGAGCTTTTAGCCCAAGGATCTAGTGAAGGGATCAACCATTATTTCATAGAGCTAATTGCACATCATTGCAACCATCATATCTTCAATTCATGCAGTAGATATGCATACCCAGTAGCTACATAGTGCAAGCCCTAAGAGGTTGATTTTCTTAGATTTATAGATCTGGAAAATCCTTTTTGCGTTATCTTGGGTATCCATCATAGAGCCCAGATCTAAAGTTTCAACATCATCAGAGCTCCCAAACTTCTTAGATCTAACTTTCTATTTTTTGGTAGTTACTGCCCCGAGATTTTCCAGTAGGAACAACACAGGTTTCCTTCCATTAACTCAGCAGTTACTTAGTCCCTCTTGTGGGATCATTTCAGGGTCATTCTAGGCCATCTCTTTGGCTTGAGTGTCTCATATTTTGAGCACTGTTGTACTATTTATCCACCTCCTTGTTAACAAACCGCCTCACCTTCTCTGTACATTCCGATGTTGTATTTAGATTAAATTTTTACTTCGCTGTTGTTCATCTATTATGTTTTAGTATTATTGCATTCTCCCTTTTGGGATATTACAGTGGTATTAGAGCATGATCTTTGGCTCAGCTTGTGGGAACTTCATATTTTGCAGCAAAAGAAGAAGAAGATAGTAAAGATCTATTATGAAGGAGGATTGTAGTTTTGCCACTCTTCTCTTTATATCTTTGCAAGATATCTCCAAGGAGGTCAATCAAATGAAGAGAGAAAGGAAAAGGAAGAATCCAAGAAGAAGATTGGATGAGGAAAGTACCAACATTTCCTATCAACAACAAAGAAGACCGAAGAAGCATAGATCTCCTCAAAGATCTACTATGCCCACTTTCTTTGAAGAAGGATGGTGTAGAAGTGAAGAAAGAAGAAACATTAAAACTGAGACTCATGAGACTCTCAATCTATATCTAGAAGAGTACAAGTCACAGTCTAGAGCATTCAAGGAGAATCTAACTCTCCAACAATTCTTCAAAATCAAAGAAGAAAGAAGATCCTATAGTAGCAACAGAAGGAAGAGGCACAATAGATTCTATTTGCCTACATTTGAGGGATCTTCCTCAAGCACTGAAAAGGCTTGGATGAAAGAGTTAGATGCATTGTTGAGGCTACATCCTATATCTGAAAAAGAGGCTATCCAAATCGCAACACTTCATCTTTAAGGTGAAGCAAATGAATGGTGGTTTGGTCACATGGAGCATGCAAATGTGACTAAATATTCATAGTTATTTTAAAGGTTAAGAAAGAAGTTTGATAGAAGGAAACAAGAACCATGTCTTAAAGAAAAATTTCTTGAGAAGTCAAAGGATATTGTCATTCTTGTCACTCTGGACAAAGAGTCACTACATTCACCACTGGCTGCAGAAGTACTTATATCCAGAGGAAATACACTTGCATATTGGAAAGATAGTCTTAAGCTCTTGACATATAGAGTCTCATGCATGATTCAAGAGATGCATGAGGAAGAGCAGGTTGATTCCAACGTTGGTACATTGATAGAAGAGCAACCATTACTCTTACCAACAGTTGGGGAAAGCATTGCACCGGAGGAAGAAACTCTTGTGATCTTGCAAGATGTTTCTAAGTATCAGTTGATTTAAGGTATGCATCCACTTTCATCTCATATTGTTGCAGTACCTCATATTGAAACTTGTGAGAACATGCCATCAGGGCCATTACATGACTAAGGATTACAACAACATGCTGATTTGAAGCAGCAACATATCATTGCATAGAGGACCCTTGATTTGATCAAGGAGGAGATGAAGAGATATATTAGTTAATCATTATTGAGCTACAATTAACCCTTTGAGTTGAAATGTGGAGTTTTAGAAGATGGGATGAGCATGATCCTATTCAGTAGAATTCCAGGACATGAGTTCTCCATTATGTCAAGCCATGAGACAATAGATGCACCAACATGGGGATCAAAAATGCTGTCAATAAACAACAGTGATGAGAAGAGGACCCATTCTTTATGGGAGAAATCCAATGGAAACTTCACTCATGAAGCCATGGAGAAAACGATGATAGATGGTAGACATCTTGAGGTGGGCAATATTTTCACCTTTCAAGATGACTCTTTCTCAATGATCCTCTCACAGCTCAAAGAGAAACTTGTACCTGCAGTAGATCCAAAACCTTATTGGTTTTGGAGGGCCATTGATGAGAAGCGGATCTCATGGAGAGATATCAAGGGTGGTGCACTTCAAAATATCATGGAGTGAAAATTTCTTCAATAGTTTGAGGAGTTTGGTGTCCTACAATGGGAGGATACCAAGTCTTTGCAGAATGAGATCCATCATCCACATTGGGATGAATGGTTGTTGATGTGGAGCAAGGGGTTGCAAAGAGACTTGTAGAACTATGAGATAGGCCAACAAGAAGCATGGTTATGCTGGTTTCTCTTAGGTGGGTATGGTTACTACCCAGCATCACATATTTTCATGCTCCATGCCTTGCAAAACGATGATGTAATGAAGGAGGAGGCATGGCCGCAATTGGGATGATATGACATTCCATATATCATTCAGTATGTTGTTGTTGCTCCATGATTCACATAATGATGTGAAGAGGAAGGAAGAGATCTTATTGCTTTGGCTTCTATTGGGGGACTTCGGTCCTACACACTCCCATACTTTGCATGATAGTGATGGAGGATGGCAGCAAGAGGCATTCCTCCGATGGCTCTTACTTGGAGAGTATGGACACCATACATGGTTTGATGATGATGTGGTGGGGTAGCAAGATGCATTGCTGTGTTGGCTTCTCTTGAAGGAATATTTCCAACCCACTTGGTATTTTGATGGTGTGGTGTGGCAGCAGGGAGGATTGCTACAGTGGTTACTATCGGGAGAATATGGCTTGACATCTTTGTCTATGCATATGTCTCTACTTCTTCTTTTGCACAATGTTGGGATGATGCTTAGATCCAACAAGGCCAACAAGGCTAAGGATGGGGGCATGAAGAGCCTCTTTTTACTTCATGTAGCATGGGATGGAGGTATACTTTGTGAGTTGGAGCTTTCCCTTTGTGGAAGGAACCATCTATCTTTATGTAACTCATGTATTGTGGAGGATGTTGGACAGCTTATGGTTGTGACTTGGAGCTTCATGATTGAGGAGGGACATCTAGATACGCATTTAGATGTCACTCTAGACATTCTAGAGAGGCAAATTTGCTATTGGGCATGCATGAATCATTACAGCAAATGGGGAGACCTTCCTTGTGTGGATGCCATTTGGAGGGGGATAGATTGCTCTAGCATCTACTTTTGGCAGTTGCTTGGGGTCAAGCAACATTTTGGCAGGGAGGACTGTAATATTCCAAAATTTTCATATGTTTATTGGAATATTAGAGTTCTTAATAAACTTAATTAATTAAGTAAATAAAATGGTGGAGGGACCCATAATCCTCAAAGATGAATAAGATCCACTTTTTATGTGTGAATGTGGATTAATTAGACCTAGATCTACATAATGGAGTAGTGTAGCAGCTCATTAATGATAGAGGAGTGGGGATCATGTCTCATTTATGAGATAGATCATGGAGGAAGAAGGAGTCAAGCAAGATCGTGGAGGGAATAAAATGTAATATCATAGAGCATTCATGATGATATGATGGAGGAATTACTGCATTTAATGCATACATGATGGAGAGGGTGATCATCACATGTAGACATGATGCAAGACATGGAGAGACAGTGCAGTCAATCATGGAGACTTATGTCCACATGTACATTGCAGTTTAGAGGTGGGCCAGGGCTTGGGAAGGCTCACTTTTCATATAAGAAAGATGAAGGCACAATAGAGGGCAGGATTGGATTATTCATTTCTTTGATATGTTTAGATCTAGATTTGTCTTAGGAAATTTATATGCACGCTTAAGCTATTTAGGTAAGTATGTAGTGCTATTTAGAACAGGGTATTTCCGAGTGGAAATCCCACCCTTACCCACAGGGGACTTTGAGTGCCTACTCTGGGAAGGTTTCTATTGGGCTTTATTCCTCATCAGGAATTGGTGCCATCTTCAGGAGTTTGTTTCTAGCATCCCATCTAGGAAACTGGTGGAGGATTCATCCTTCACTTTGTTCTTCACATTCAACCTTTCGGGAGCAGCAGATCTATATTCGACATTCAAGACATTGTGTTATACCTCCATGCAGTAGCAGTCCCCTCAAGGATTGTGCAGTTCATTCCTATAGATATTTTGGAGGAAGGAAGTTTCCATTGCTTTAGTTGGAAATCCTAGCAGGGACCATCTCCTCACTTTGGTTTCTATGTTTCCATCATTCCGAAGCTGATTTTACATATCTAGCAGCAGGTTATTGAGCCTCCCTCTATGACAGCACAGTTTTCTAAAGCTGTTGAGTGATCAACAACCACATTCATTGGAGGATATTGGAGGAGCTATATCTTGAGATTTTAGCCCAAGGATCTAGTGAAGGGATCAACCCTTCTTTCATAGAGATGATTTCACATCATTGCAGCCATGATATCTTCAGTTCATGCAGCGTATCTGCCTACCCAACAGCTACATAGTGCAAACCCTAAGAGGGTGATTTTATTAGATTCATAGATCTAGAAAATCCTTTCTGACTTATTTTGGGTATCCATCATAGAGCATGAATCTAAAGTTTCAGCGTCATCGGAGCTCCCAAACTGCCTAGATATAAATTTATATTTTCTGGCAGTTGTTGCCCTAACATTTTCTAGCAGAATCATCGCAGTTTTCCTTCCAACAACTCAACAGTTACCCAGTCCCTCTTGTGGGATCATTTCAGGGTCATTCTAGGCCATCTCTTTGGCTTGAGTGTCTCATATTTTGAGCACTGTTGTACTGTTTATCCACCTCCTGGTTAATAAAATGGTTCATCTTCTCTGTAAATTATGATGTTGTATTTAGATTAATTATTTACTTTTTTGTTGTTCATATATTGTGTTTTAGTATTACTGCATTCTCCCTTTTGGTATATTACATTGCTTCATCAAAATAGACAATGAAAAGTTTGTGGAAGGAATTTTCACATTTTAAAATGCATCTAAGAAGGGAGACAAGGTTTTTTCAATTGATTCCAATCAAAGGAAATGGAATTTTGTCTTGGAGGGTGTTTCGTAGGAACGAGAGAAATTCCACCTTATCTGGTAGAATCAGAAGAAAAAACAAGAACCCTAGCAGTATGATCCCCACTCTCTATAGGAAAAGTACGATCAACTGAAGGTCGAATTGGGTCAACCATTTTCTCAACTAATGGTTGGTCGGGAACTAACTCATGAGATTCACATTCAGAGAGAGTGGGATTGATTGGATTTAGATTATGATTAGTCACTTCATCAACTAGAGGAGGATTGAGAGAAAGCTTCTGGTAACCAACTAGAAGTTTTGGCTGAGAAGCTGTAAGGTTTTCCAACACTTTTGAGGCTTCATCCACATAAGGAAAAAGGTGAATATGATGATTCACTTCACATAAGCTATAGGGAAACTTGAATTTACCCTTTTCCCCATGGACCTTACTATCACTAGTTGATGGTTTATCACTAGCATGATCTTTGGAGGCTGATGACAAAGGTTGATGTGAGCCTATGGACCACACTTCTAATACCTTGGGAATACAGAGACAATATCTAAGAAGGTGGTCACCCTTACATAACTTGTAAGGGAATTTCAATTTGCAGGGTTCATTGGAAGGTTTCTCCATACTAGTTTCATGGGTAGCAATGGTTGTTTGGTTTCCCCCTGCTCATTTTTCTTCTTATTAATCTTCCTTTTCTTCTTCTTCTTATCCACATAGTTATTAACTTTGGGGATTTCTCCAAACAAAGAGGAATAAGACTGAACATGCGAAGAAGGAGAAGGGTCAACATTAGGATCAACCTGAGGTTGATATTGTTCAGGTGGAGGAGAATTTGGCTAAGGAGTAGTTTGTAATTTCGGAACCATAGGGGTCAAAGGAAACACAACTCCTCCAACTAGGGCAATAAACCCACTGCTATAGCTTCTCTCTAAAATAACACAGTCCTTGAGGGAAAATGTGTTGTAGCTGATGATAGCTACTTGGCCTGATGCCAAAATATGAAAGGATGCCCTAAGAACTTCCTCACAAGCTTCCGAATGAAAGGATGATCCCTCCAATGGAAAAATAGCTCATAAATTGGAGATCTCTCTCCTCCACTGCTACACCCATGCAACACAACCCAACTCTAAACAGAACTGCGCTGTATATGAGACTGAAGCTTGGCCAAGTTCTAGATAGTGGTAATGTAGCTCAAGATAACCTCTCCTGAGTAGGCACTCTAAGTCCCTCGAGGATGAGGGTGGGATTTCCGCTCGGAAACACCCTTGTGCTAAACATCACAACAAACCTTGCTAAACAGCAAAAACATGCATAGATATGTCACATGAAAAATCCAGGTCTAAAAATATCAAAGTCAATAATACAAATCCATGTCTTGTAATGTTGTCATCCTCTTCCTTTTATGCTTGGTGAGCTTCCTCACCCTAGGTCCCACTCAATAATGTAGGTACTATCATGCATACACTCCTAAATAATTGTGTTTTCCTCCATTAATCCTCCATGATCTCCATAACAACGTTGTTGATCTGGTCAACATTGACCTAGTCCACATGCTCTAGCCCGTGTTCACACCTTAGGGTGCTTTATTAAGATGAAAATACTATCCACTTTCACATGAGAAGTGGTTTTATTCTTTATAAAGAGATTTATGGGTCTCTCTACCCACTTATTCACCTATCTAAGTGACAAAACAAAACTTTAATATTCCTATTAATTTCGGAATATTACATAATATCACTCCTAATATCACCTAGTCTACTTTATTTGTCATGTAGTATATTGATTGTGATGGCACAATGTGAAATATTCAGGAAGTGGATTTCTTGAGCGCAATGCGTAGAGCATGAGGCAGTGAGTGAGGGAATAGGCATTGTGACTGCAAAATTCATAGTATATGAGAGAGAGGTAAATTAGGTATTGCGCAGTGGGAAAGTACATGAAGTAGGGACGCATGAATGGGCACTATGATTTGCAATGCACAGTGGATGAGGGAGAGGCTAAAGGGAATGCACAGTTGGGAAATTCAGTTGTAAAAAAGAGTATCCATTACAAAATATGATTGCATAGTGTGCTGGGAAAGGCCAAGCTCATAAAGACTGCACAGAAAGTGAAACTAGCATAATTGAATGACTGGGCACTAGGATTGTGCAGTACGTAGTTGGGGGAGTTTGTCTTCTAGGAATTCATAGTGTGAAATTCTAGAAGGTAGAGGGTGCTTCACTATGGCCTAGGATTATGCAGTGCATAGTTTTAGGAGGTAGAAATTCTAATCCTTTATTGAGCAATTTTCTAGAATAGCGAAGGATCCGAAAATGACTGAGTGTGCAATTAGTAAAACAAGAAGGTAATAATCAAAGAATGGAAATACTTGAACATGATCACACACTGATGGATGATCAACCACATGCAAATGAGATATTTGATACCCAAAATCAACAAAAATATTTGAAACAACAACAAGACAACACTTTCCTATAAGTGTGACACTTAAGATATACCTTTCGACACAAGTTTTAACTGCAAAGTGAAATTGTGCAATGCCATAGGAATGATTCCAATGTATGTACTCATGATATATATGATCCATTAATGCAAGAGAATGCATCATAGCTATCTCTTAAATATTTTCCAAAACTACCTTTTACAAAAAAACACTTCCCTTAACAAAACATGACACTCGAGATTTCTTTAGAAAGGGACGCGAAAACTTAGAAAACAAGCTTTAGATCACTCTAATAACTCAAAATGACAGTTCACATGATCAAAGGGAGGATCCATAATTAGTTTTACTATGTTAAAAATAAATTAATAAATGTAATTATTTGTAGATTCTTACATTATTGTCACCTGATTTTGAGGTTGGTAGATAATTGATAGAGTCTCAGAGTAAGAATAATTAGTTAGATAGATATGTTAATAATACATATTCAATTTTAAGGGATATATTGATCTCTATAAAGCCTAAATATATGCATGTAAGTTTCCCTATTCAATAATATTCAATAGAGATCAAGATATTTCAACATACAATTCCATTTTTTGTATGTTTTTAATTTATGTTTTGGTATTAGAGCTTAGTGTGAGAAGTTGTGATCAAGAGGTTCTTTATGAGAAGAATAACTAACAATTGTGAGAGTGATAGAAGCCACCATGGCATGATATTTTTTTTGTATAATATGAGGAGCTACATGTTCTCTATAGGATTTAGTACTACTAGAGGAAGCCACCAAAGTAGAATTGATGCAAGAGCAGTGACACCATCGTTGTGTGTAAGACAAAAACCAAAAAGAAAAAAAACTGAGGATGATGACTAATGATGATGCAAGGGAAACAAAAGGTATAGCCATAAATATTAGTGATGAAAGAAAAATGGATGACCTATGTAGGAGAAAAGGATTCCTAGAGAACCCAAACATATAATGGTTGGTTACCCATGTATTTTGGTGGATGGTGACTTTTTTATATAGGGGTCATCTTATGTTTATGTTTGCAAGTATATAATGGAATGCAGAGAAGTTCGAGAAGACCAAATATCACAAAGAAAAATAGAGAGTATTAAATATTAAGAATGACAAAGGAAAAGATGGATAAGGGACCAATTTAATGAAGAATACTTATTAAGGAGAGTGTTAGGTCCCTATATTATTAATGTAGTCCCTTATTATTGTTAGTGTAGCCCCCTTATTTTTATGATAGTACCTCTGTAGCCCCCATATTGTTATTATGGTGCCCTTACATTATTATTGTTAGGTCGGCTAGGATTATATTGTGACCCCATGGACTCATATATATAGAAAGGATGTTTTTTCATTGTATCATCCAAGAATTATTCATTTATGTAATGTAAAGGAGGTTTCCCCCTAGAAGTGGCTTATTTCTAAGGTGTTGATCTCTCTTTTCTTCTATTTTTGGAGTTGGTTTCATAACATTTGGTATCAGAGCTTTGGATTCTAGGGTTTTGCTACTCCAAATAGGTCATTGTGGCATTTGCACTATAATTTTTTTTCTACGAATGTTCATAAGTTGAAATTTTTACCACAGGAAGTCGAAATCCTGAGGAACGTCTTTTACAAATTTCAGATCTTTCCGTGCAACATTTTTTGAGATATGATCCATGGAATTTAAGGTTTTTGCAGGCTCCCAAATTTCATCTAAAAGAGATGACCTTCGGAAAATTGTCATAAATCTCTCTCTGAGCGTTTGATTGGAATCCTGTAAAAAGTGGCCTAAATTACACATAATGTAGTTTCTTGTGTATCAATTTCAGAGCCGAAGGAGGAAACAGTGACATGTGGCACGTCGTACAACTCCGCTCTACTGAACCAATCCATAATTAGGTCATTATGGGATATTGGGCATAACTTTACAGTCCTGAAGAATCCAAATCAGGTCAGACCTGTGGCATTCGAAAGAAGATTCGGAGGGCTACTATAGGGCCGAATTGCAAATATTGAAGATTATAAATCACAAAGATAATTCAGTTTCAATTTCGAGGTCCTCAAAAACAAGAAAACGATGTGTAGTTTTGTAAACAAGTTTGCATTAAATTTGTTTGACAAATCAGTTTGAAGTGATTCCAAGGGCATATTGAAGCATAGATATCAGTATTGAGTTATACAATGCCTCCCAAAATAATTCCACTCCCATTATGCCCTCAAAAATCTATTCTATGACGCATGAAGAGGAAGAACTATAGTATGATATATCAAAATTATGGTACCAAGTGCAACAAATTTAGATCATACAAAGAGGAATCAAATATGACATAGATGGTTTAAAATAAAAAGCGAAGGTTAACTTGGATGGTTTGAAGGATCAAATGAAAGCTAATATTGATGATAAAGTAGTGGAATATCACATCGAGCATCAAGAACAAGTTCTCCAACCCTCAAAGGATAACCTATCTTTGGTGCAGAATCGAATGAAACAATATGAAGATCAACATTGCAGTGAAAGAAGTTTTGAAGCAGTCACAGAAACAAGAACTCGACAACTACGAAATCAATCAATTTCAGAGTATCTAAGAAAGTGGAAGAACTTACCCGTTGAAGATTCCACATGGGAGGATGAGAATTTTATACAGAAGCATCAAGAAATAATCAAGCGTTGAGGACAACACTTGTTTGAAAGAGTGGGGCATATTAGGTCCCTATACTATTAGTGTAGTCCCTTATTATTGTTAGTGTATCCCCCTTATTGTTATTGTTGTACCCCTGTAGCCCCCATATTGTTATTATGTTGCCCTTACATTATTATTTTTAGGTCGGCTAGGATTATATTGTGACCCCATGGACTTATATATATAGAAAGGAGGTTTTTTCATTTGTATCATCTAAGAATTATTCATTTATGTAATGTAAAGGAGGTTTCCCCCTCAAAGTAGTTTATTTCTAAGGTGTTGATCTCTCTTTTCTTCTATTTTTGGAGCTAGTTTCATAACAGGGAGGGCGTGAAAGAATAATTCTTAATTGTAATAATGAATGAATAAATGATAATGTGCTAGCTTATTATAGATTATCTACATAGGAATGAGAGATGTTAGGGATTAAAATTTCTTGACATATCCATGGAAATATTTATGGAGCGATTTTAGGATATATTATGGAGAGAGTTATGGAGATAGCTGCGAATTTGGTTTGAACATAATACCTAATTTTGATAATGGTCATTTATAGTTATATAAGTGACCATTTCTACACGAGTGGATAAATTAAAGATTGATGGATTAATAAGGATTTTTCCTTGTGGGGTTATGAGCTTATATATCATTGTTCCTTGCTTTTCTTTGAATTTATGCACATAGTACGATGTTTATAGATTAGAGTTTGGAGTTGCATCAAGAACACATTATTCTTCATTCATATGTGTTGTGCCTTGATTGTACGTGACGTGTTTGTAACAACATTGAGCAAATTGGTGTGCGCTAGTAAAATTACCATTGTAGATAAATTAATGTTGTTTATTTTGCTATTTAGCCATGTCAAATCGAACAAATTAATATCTAGAAGAAACAAATAAGTTATATAGATTAAATTATACAAATTGGAAGTTTAAGATACAAACTTTGTTAGAAGGCTATAATGCACAAGTAATAGTTAGTGGAGTTGAAGCTAAGCCGCCTACTCCTATGGCCTTGGTTTATTTTTGGGAGAAAAGAGAAACCAAGGAAAAGGTTCTCACGAGTATTTTTGTGAAATACATATCTTTTTTCATATAACGGAATTAAGGGAATGCAAGACATGGAGTGAGACATTGAAAGCATTATAAGGTATGTATGAAATAGTAAATACAGTTAGAATGATATTTTTTAAGAGCAAGTTTCTTTCAATTAATATGGAACAAAATGAAAACATTATTGATTATATGTCTAGAATTAAAATTTAAAGAAATAAGTTGGGTAATATGGGTGATGAAGTATCAAATCATGATCTACATACTATAACATTAAATAGTATACAACACAGATATGAAGTATTTGCATCAGCCTTTCAGTGACATATAAAACACCTTTATTAGATGACTCAATAAGGATCCTTATGCAAAAAAGAGGAAATCAGGAATAATGTTGATAACATTATTAAAATCTATACCAGCTTTAATGGATAAGGTGAAGCAACCATATAAGGGAAAACCATCAATAAAGAACAATGGAGGAAAACCTTACATGAAAGTGTATCAAAGTTACATTTGGGGTGGTGGGACCGGATTCCCATGGAAGGAAGTTTCCATTAACCCTGCCCCGATAGTGAAGTAAGTGAGTGCCTAGGAGAGAGGCTAGCTGGTAAGCCAATACAGTGTCCGAGTCTCATCATCGCGGAGTTTCACTAATAATTCTAGAATAAACTCCGATATAATATTAGAGAATAAGAACTATTGACTAGGAATCAGTAATGAAAAGTAAGTCCTATGAAATCAATAAACATATAAGAATTTTATTTACCACTTCAAGGTATAATAAATACGCCACCCTTTTCTTACTCTGGAATTTCCAGCTTTGAAAAGGCCCTCCCGAAGCTATTTACTCTTATCGAGACAATTACCAATGTGAAGAAGAATGATACATGTTGATAAGTTTTGACACTAGTATTATGAATGCAAGGAAAAAAAATTAATGAATCTAATATAGAAGACAAGAAAGCACATTTGTTAATAAAGAAGTAAAAGTAAGTGGAGATGTAAAAAATCTGATGATTTTTATTTTAAATCTTGCCCTAACAACAAAAACAAATGATATGCATCCTTCATAAAATCAAATGATATGCATCCTTCATAAAATCAAGGGCGTCATATATCTTGCAATCCAAATGATTTTAAAACCTATCATGATAAACTAATAGTGCTAAACATTTATTTAAGTAATGCTTAATTTTATGAAATAAATAAATAGGGTAATGTATTCATAATAGTGTTAAAACTCATTTCAGTAATGACTAATTTTATGAAATAAAGATATAAGGTAATGGAATCATAATTTTTACATTCGTACCAAGTAAATAAAAAAAATGATGTGTATCGTAGAGGTTAAGGAAAATGCGCAATCTTCAATTTGAGTGACGACAATTCAACGTTTACAATATAAAATGTAATGTGAAACATATGCATAAACACTAAGTCATAGCAGAAGGAATGGGAGTGGGAGACCTATACGAACTTTGATGTAACTTATTAACTTTTGGACGAGTAAGTGGTCATCCCGGCTACATGCCACATTGGCGTGTAAAATTCAGCCAAAAATATAAAATTCAGCATTCATCAAGACACTCTCCTATTCTTGGATGCGTGGATATTTTAACAGTACTCAGTTTCACGAGTTTCACGGTATCTTTCAGTTCAAACTTTCTATGTCAATCGGATTATAAATTAGCGAGTGAGGGCCATGGAATTAGAGTATTAGTTTATACAGGTTACGTAATGCATGGTACAGAGAAAACTAGATGAAATTTCTTGACTGGCTCGTTGAAGTTTCACCTAGTTTTATATGCTTTCCATCTTTGCCGATAATGGAACGCAATTGACCAGCCCATATTGGCAAGTTGCATATTTCATGCACTCACCTAGTTTTATATGCTTTCCAAGGGCAGGTTCGGTAATGGCAATCGCTGCGGATCTCGTCCAAAAATTGAGTGGTTGTTGGTCTGGCTGGGAATGACCGACCTGCAGATAATAAAGATAAGTAATGGAATGTGTTGGTGCATGATTGAACATGCTGTCTTCTTTGTTGAGAATAGCTCGTTCTTGCAGGAATGTGGCTTTGTTATTGACCTCATCGATTTCTCCTGAATGCGAATCCTGAATTTTATATTTTTAAAGTTCTATTCGGGTGTTCGTGTGATGAGATTTTTGATTATGTACTAATGCATATCTCTATCTGTTCTTTATGATTGAACTCATCGAGTGACTTTTCTGATTGATACTCTTTTATGATTTTAATTGGGTATCAACTTGATGAGATAACGTAGTGAATCTATTGGATCATCCAAACTCTCTAGTGTTGATGTCCTGGAAATGGTGTTTCTATGGTTATGATGCTATAACTGACGGAACCTATAGGGGATACATGGTATGAAGAACATTTTTAAATATCTTTTAAGTGTTTTTCAAATGGAGGATATATGGGAACAATCCCAGTCGAAGGAATTTCTGAAGGAGTCCGGAAATCTTCAGAAGTGGTGCAATAATATCTGGAATAGATGGGCTAATTCATTCATTATATCACAACCTTGTAAGAGCTTCGGGTTCCGTCTATGCAGAAGATGGTGGGCTCTCCCTGGATATCATTGCTGCTGTTGCTGCCAATTCTGTGAGCTATCTGGTTTTTCCGATTAGCCGTTTCTTTTTCCGAGTAATTTTGAATTGGCTCCCACGGTAAGCGGCGGTATAGATTTATTGACCCTGTCCCGAAAGGTGCTCACATTTATTGGAAGCATCGTTTAACGTGAGCCTATTTATGTTACTTGGGGGTTGATCCTTGCTAAGGATTATTTTATTGCCATCAGGACTTTGATCAGAGTGAATCTATTGAGGCGTAAAGGAAGTAGTCATTGTTGTCCTTGGTCCGGTGAACATACATATACAACTAACATGATTCTACTCTTTAATATATGGTAGAATTGCATTTCAGGGTGATATCCTCTCGATTTTTGGTACGTGTATTGGGTACCTGGAATTACGCTATTTGGACTCGGTGAGATTTGATCTGGTTGCTCCCATTAATGAACTGCTTCAAGTATCCGTTTGTCGTCCTTTAAATGGTGATCCTTCAGACCCACCTATTAATGTGATGCGATAAGTTGTCGCTGGCGATGCCTGCCCACCGATACTCCATATTCTGCATTAATGATTTTCAACTAAATACTTGGTTGAAGTGATCTCCGGATGAATAGGGGAGGGACGCCAGTTGTTGGGCGCCCTCCCGTCCACCTCAGCGACCAGTCACGAAAACCACGTGGACGCTGTACGACAGCTGCCCACTCGGACTGGCCACGTGTTGGGTTGGTGACAATATTAAATGCGCAAGGTTTAACACGACTTAGGGTTTTTGCAAATCGATTTTACCGCCATGTCTATCAACTCCCGTTCATTGTTGCTCGGGACCGGTCTGTGGGCATTTGGCTCCACCGGTGGTGGTTGCTGCGGGTTCCAGAACCTGCGCAACCTATTGCCATTTCTTGTTAACGCATATGCCTTTCAATGCTCACCATTGTTGGTTAGTTGTTTGTTGCAGTTGGTAAACCTGTTTGTCGGTTCCACATTGTTGATCTTGTTGGGTTTATGTGTTTGTTTGTTGCTGGACGTTATAGCTCGCCGCCCGTTCCTGTTCTTGAACGCGAAGTCCGTCATTGTGTCCGCCATTCCTCTGATGCTGGACCGCCAGGGTTTCGGTTTGTTTGCTCTTTTTCGTCAAATTCTTCAGGTATTTTTGCAATTCTTTCATTTTTCACTGAGAGAATGCCATTTTTGTTGATAAAACACTGATTTTCTTGTATTTTTGCAGGTACAAGGTTCCATGGTTGGCGTTGGCGATGGCGACGTTCTCTTTCGGCGTTGTGGCGGCTTCTCTGCATCCTCGGCGGTGGCGGACCTTCGGCAACCTCTGGTAGGATTCTGTGAATCCTACCAATCATGCTCTGTGTTGTTTAACACTTGCTCACTGTGTTTATCAACACTTTCAATCACTGTTCGGTGGAATTATCTTTAACTGTTCTTGTTTACTTGGGTTTAGCTCTTCTGTGGAATTTCGCTGGGTTTTCTTAGTTTGCTGGGTCTTCCGTAATGATTTTCATGTTTTCCATATAAACAGACCGTCGGATTTTGATACTGTGATGATATAGTGTATATTAATGTACGTATGTGTCTTTCACTATTCGTTTTGTAAATGCTTACAAGATTACCCATCGAGCATTGTTATTATTGTTCTGTGTGAAGGAAAAGGTAGTTATTTGTTGAAGACAACTTCTATTTGTTCATTATAGTCTCATTTCTGGTTTGTAATTGTTCATTATAGTCTCATTTATGGTTTAAAACCGTAACTCTTAGGTGTTCTGTGTTGTAAAGGAAATTTTGCATTTTCTGTATTCTTCGCGTGCTATGGTTCAGTGATCATGTAAGAGACTTCTAATTTCATGCTCTTTTTATTCCATAAAGAGAATTGGCATAATTTTTTATTTCGAGTTTTCAAGCCCTTCCTGGATGTAGCTAGGAATTTTGAATTCGTTTTGCCATAAATTTTTGTTAGCCTCAAGCATAAATAAGTGCTCTAGGGTATGGCTATGTGCTGTTGGATTTCTTCCTAAACCCTTAGGTTAAACTTGGGGTTTTTAAAATCGGCTTTATTTTCTTCTATTCTCATAGTTTGCTCCACTCCAATTCTTTCTATTGGTATATTTAGCAATATATTTGTAACCCTGTAAATGTATACTTTAATGTCGTTACAGGTCTCTCTGGAGAGAAAGAATCTGCTTTTCTTCAGGTATTTTCTATTTGAGGCAACACTCATGATTAATTTTCAGAAATGGCATATAACAATTTGTAGCCTTGGGCTTGATATGGGTTTGTGACCTATACTCTAATAGGCCAGAGTAATTAACAGAGTAACGGGAGGCCATGATCATCCTCCAAGAGCAAGATCAAATCCCTATCCACTCACACCCACTAATTCTGTTGTCGAATAGTATCAAGAACGTATATGAATTTTCCACCCAATTATCATGATAATATCAAATTTCACTCCAATACGAACTATATTATCACATGCATAGTGACATGAGCACCCACGCAGATTAGTATTTGATGTGACCCACTTTAGTTGCAGGCATCCATTGAATGCATCACGGTCAGTGGTCATAATTTATATCTGTGAAGTATTGTCATCAAGCCATATGCCAACTGCGCATGCCTTTGGGTTTCAGGTATGGAGAATCTTAGACATGAAAACAAAATATCATTATTGCAAATCGATACAAACAAGCCAATTGACAAATATTGTAGATGATAACAAACTCTTAGGTGTTCTGTGTTGTAAATGAAATTTTGGATTTTCTTTATACTTCGCGTGCTATGGTTCAGTGATCATGTAAGAGACTTCTAATTTCATGCTCTTTTTATTCCATAGAGAGAATTGGATTTTGGCATAATTTTTTATTTCGAGTTTTCAAGCCCTTCCTAGATGTAGCTAGGAATTTTGAATTCGTTTTGCCATAAATTTTTGTTAGCCTCAAGCATAAATAAGTGCTCCAGGGTATGGCAATGCGCTGTTGGATTTCTTCCTAAACCCTTAGGTTAAACTTGGGGTTTTTAAAATCGGCTTTATTTTCTTATATTCTCATAGTTTGCTCCACTCCAATTCTTTCTATTGGTATATTTAGCAATATATTTGTAACCCTGTAAATGTATACTTTAATGTCGTTACAGGTCTCTTTGGAGAGAAAGAATCTGCTTTTCTTCAGGTATTTTCTATTTGAGGCAACACTCGTGATTAATTTTCAGAAATGGCATATAACAATTTGTAGCCTTGGGCTTGATATGGGTCTGTGACCTATACTCTAATAGGTCAGAGTAATTAACAGAGTAAAGGGAGGCCATGATCATCCTCCAAGAGTAAGATCAAATCCCTGTCCACTCACACCCACTAACTCTGCCGTCGAATAGTATCAGGAACGTATATGAATGTTCCACCCAATTATCATGATAATATCAAATTTCACTCCAATACGAACTATATTATCACATGCATAGTGACATGAACACCCATGCATATTAGTATTTGATGTGACCCACTTTAGTTGCAGGCATCCATTGAATGCATCACGGTCAATGGTCATAATTTATATCTGTGAAGTATTGTCATAAGGCCATATGCCAACTGCGCATGCCTTTGGGTTTCAGGTATGGAGAATCTTAGACATGAAAACAAAATATCATTATTGCAAATCGATACAAACAAGCCAGTTGACAAATATTGTAGATGATAACAAACTCTTAGGTGTTCTGTGTTGTAAAGGAAATTTTGGATTTTCTTTATACTTCGTGTGCTATGGTTCAGTGATCATGTAAGAGACTTCTAATTTCATGCTCTTTTTATTGAATTGAATTGGTTTCATTTTTGTTAGTTTTCTTTGTAGTTTGGGATGAAATCTAAAACAAGTAGGACATCATAAATGCACACGGGATACATTTGTTATCATGGATAAAAAGCTCTGATTAAATATGCCTGACAAATAAATTTCATGATTTTGTTTTGTGTGTGCAGTTTTAATTGATAAGTTTCCCATGCTATTCATAATTTATGTGATGTTATTATTTTGTTGATTAATTATATCCAGAGATGAAGCTGAATAGGGAAAATCATGCTTCTGTTTTGCATTGCAGACTGCATTGTTCATTTCTCTTTTTCATTGTTGTAGTTTTGTTATTTATGAATTATACTTAGTGTAGTAGAAAGGAAATCTGAAGTATGAATTATGAATTATACTTAGTGTGGTAGAAAGGAAATCTAAGATCTATTAAGATATGAAAGTCCAAATCTCTAGTCCAATATCGAGAGTAGGGCGTCAAAATTTCAAATCTCTAGTCCAAGTCCAAATCTCTAGTCCAAATCTGAGATCTATTAAGATATGAAAGTCCAATATACTTAAGTATGAATTTTGACGCCCTACTCTCCATAACTGTTCACGCCCTACTCTCCATATCTTGCAGCGTTTGACAAAGTAAATACTTTTTATCGTTCCATTACAAAGTATTCCCGAAATGGAACGATAAAAAGTATGGCACTTTGTCAAACACTGCAAGATATGGAGAGTAGGGCATCAACAGTTATGGAGAGTAGGGTGTCAAAATTCATACTTGAGTATATTGGACTTATCCAATAATGTATTGATGAAGGGGGAATAGTATGCTTCTTTGCAGATGCCCGAACAGAATATCCATTGAACTCTATGTCGTCAATTGCAGCTAACATTTCTTGTTTTGTCCAACCTCTTATAGCACTGATATTTTTAGTTGAAGTTGCACCTTGGACTGTGGTTGATGGTGGCTCTGTTTTGCATTGCAGACTGCATTGTTCATTTCTGTTTTGCATTGTTGTAGTTCTGTTATCTATGAATTATACATAGTGTAGTAGAAAGGAAATCTGAAGTATGAATTATGAATTATACTTAGTGTGGTAGAAAGGAAATCTGAGATCTATTAAGATATGAAAGTCCAAACATAGAGTCCATCCAAAAATCCACATCATAATGTGGTTACATCCAAAAACATTTAACACTCCTATTCTTTATGGCCTTGAGAATCTTCAGTGCCAAACCCGAGTTGCCTGATTGAGCCAAGTAGGTTGGCCTTCCCAAGAATGCTTGATTAGGTGGTGGTTGATTGCTGCCATATAATTGAGACCAATTTGTCCCTTCCAACCATGGAGGAATTGAGTACCCGTACCTCACACTTGCGTTAAGTGGAGGTGTGTGATGAGCATACATTGAATTCAGACCTCCTGTGGTAGGAATAAGGCAAGTGGGCAAACCCCGATTTTGATAGTGAGGAACTTGAATGTTTATGAGGTCTTGGAATAATGTTGTATTATTTGCAATGTTGTCCAATGTGTTGGACATGTTCCTGGATTCATTCTCATCAACTGTGCTTGCATTTATGTCAACCATATGAGTCAACCCTTGTTCCCTTTCAAGCATTTGTTGAGCCTTCCTTGCTTCCTTTTCCTGTCTTGAGATTTGTTTTTGTTGCTCCTTCTCTTGCCTTGCTCTCTCTCTTTCAAGCCTTTCATATGCTCGACGTTGTGCTGCAATAGCCCTTGCTGCCTTCTTCTCCTTGGCTTGATCTTTTTTTTTCTGTTTTAATTCCTGAATTTCCATTTTCTTATTTTCAGACTCAACAAGGAGCTTTATATAGTCTTCAGAGGTGAGTAGCTGTGAACTTCGCCCCAAACGAAGACTATTGGTTGTTCCTTGCTTCTTTTTCATTGACACTCTTTCTACTGGTAGCTTTAAGAACCACCCAAGTAACTTCTCCCTCCCTTCCACCTGCATGTCATTGCTTGGCACTTCAGTATCCGTGGCACTTGATTGAACTATATTGTTTTCTTCATCTGCTGCCTCATTATGTCCTCCATCTTTTTCCATTGATCTATTGTCCACAAAAAAATGAACAATTTCACTATTCAATTCAGCCACTTGTGAAGGCATGTTCATGCTTTGTTCATTGGTTCTTGAGACACTATGGGCGTTCAAATTAATCATGTTTTCTGCTAGCCATGATGGTGGGTTTACTTGGCTAGGCAATGACAATTGGTCATTTTCAATTTCATGCCCAATATCAGCAATTTCATTTTCTGCATTAACAATATCAGCATTTTCATTTTGAACTAAATCTGCATTAACAATATCAGCAATTTCTGTTTCAACAAAATCTGCATTCTCAACTGCATGTTCAACAGTGTTGCCATCAATTTGTTGACAAGTATACTGTGTTTCACATACCTGCTCATCAAGGCCCTCAGCTGTACGCAATACAAGGTCTGGATGCCTTTTTTTAAACCCAAAACACCATGATTTACCAGGAAACCCATCTTTGAATGGGTTTGGCCTCCCTTGACAGATTTGAGCAATTTTAGATTTGAGTTGTATCAACTCTAGCCCATGTCCCAATTGGGCCATTTCTTTACACCACTCAACCACCTCGGCCTCCTCCTCTTCAGTCATAACTGTAACATGCCCTCTACGTTTGGTGTGAGTCAGCCCATTTATCCAATAATGTATTGATGAATGGGGAATAGTATGCTTCTTTGCAGATGCCCGAACAGAATATCCATTGAACTCTATGTCGTCAATTGCAGCTAACATTTCTTCTTTTGTCCAACCTCTTATAGCGCTGATCTTTTTAGTTGAAGTTGCACCTTGGACTGTGGTTGACGGTGGCTCTATGGCTAATGGTGCCACAACATCAGCTTCAGCCACATTCTCATCGTCAACAACATTTCCTGGAGCATTGGTGACATTGACATCACCTGTTCTTTCTTCATCTGATGAGGTGCATCGCAGTTGGGAACCCCTGGTCACTCTTCTGCCACTTCTCCTTGTGCGAGCGACATAAATCACTCTTGCCATGGATGCAACTACCTGTAGGCTGCAAAATCACCAATTGCATTTAGTTATTCATAATTGAAAAGAGGGATTGTTTTCATATGATGAATACAACTTCTATGCATAGAAATTGCAGATATATATGTTAACTTCAAATGCTACAGCTTCTATTTTCAGCTACTGCAGATATATATGTTAACTTCAAATGCTACAGCTTCTATGCTCAACTACTGAATCTAATCTCTATCTTAGATTACTTGGTTACTTTTTTCCAGAATCTAATCTCTATCTTTGTCTGATCTTTGTGTCATTTGAAGTCATTATGCACCCCGAAGCTGAATTGGGTAAGTTCAAATGATTGGGTAAGTTTGAATTCCAGTCTGATCTTTGTGTCATTTGAATTCATTTTGTACACTGAAGCTGAATTGGGTAAGTTCAACTGATTGGGTAAGTTCCACTGTGCACTGTGACTCTAAATTTTTTGAATCCATCAAATGTTACAAACTGTGACCAAAACTCAGGTATTGAGGTGTTAAATTTATGAAACCTATAATATGTTTTCGTTTCAATTGCAATGCCGCCTCATTCACCAAAACAAATTAGCATCTTATTCATATTATTCTTTTTTAGATACAGAACATTCTGATCATAGTTACTGAATTCATCAACTTGTTAAAAAACATTTCTATTGACTAGTTCAATTAATCTAGGTGATGACTTATTTGCCAAGGGACTCTAAATATTTTGAATCCATCAAATGTTACAAACTGGGGTTTGGGTAGTTTTATGGGTTCTACTTTGTGGTTGATATACCCCGTAAAGGCCCTTGAGTCATACAACAAAGTTAGGTTGTGGGTCACTGGATAGATTGAAAGGCATGCAAAATGGACAGCTTACAGGTTTTGTATCTACAGAGCAAGAGGACACGGTGTTTTTTAACTGATGTTTAGTAAACACACACACACATATATACAGAACTTGTACTTGTATTTGCAATGAAAAAAAGTTTAAAGGGTGTATTTTGCACTCTAAATTAGGCAATCCATGTGATATTATTTGCTTTGCATTGCATGGAATGTTACTCGAATTGTCAAGTATCATTAAATTTATTAGTATTATGTATATAACATTGTTATTCCTATAATCTGTGCATAGTTAACTTCTGCAGTCTTCCTATATAAAAGGTGCAACATGATAGGGAGCTCTATATCACTAAAATTTGATGTAAAACTAGCAACTGGAAATGATTATTCCTGTTCTCTCCAAATGCATTTGAAAACAACAGGCATTGAACAAGAAACCTTGCTTAAAAGGATCAAAAAATTCCATAAACCGAAAAGAAATACAAAACAGAAATTAATACCTATGATTGAAATTGTTCTTTAGCTCCCAAGAGGTGTATAAAATAAACCATGTAACTTTTCAACTTAAAACGATCTTTTCGTTTTTGATCTTCTATGTTTTGATGAAGTGTGATACAAGTGTATATTAGCTAGACATCCATTCACTATTTGGGTTTTCAGCTTTAGGGATTACTCTGACAGTGCTTGCACCATGTTTGGGGATGCTTCAAGAGATTTGGGTTGCATGGTGTCTGATCAGCCCCTAGATGATCCATGATGGATTTGCACAATGAATTTAATTCACTAGATGCTTGCTTGACCTTAGTTGCAAGCTTGAATGGAATTCTTCTATTGGAACCTTTTTTTTGTATGACATCACCATGAAACTTGACATATGTACTCATGGAGTGCAGCACTTCACATGTATGAGCCTGCATGTGGCTTTGTACGTTGATTGTAAGGATTTAGCCTTGGAATGAGGCTATGGTGTGTACATGAACTTCCATCTTTACACATCTATATGAAGTTTCCAACTCTCAAAAATTGTCCCTATTCAATATTTGCATATTTGTTTTCAGCGACCTATTTATTCAAGGTTTTGTAATTTCTAGCACTTGTATGTCTTGCTGATTTAGCATTAATAATGAAGAACATAGGGTAGATTTGCTGTTGTATTTACAGCTGTCATAAACTGAAATTCAGATCCGGTTTATACATTACAACATTTTTCTAGTGGGGGGAAACTTGTTGGCACACTTTGGTGTTTTTTCTCTTGAATTGCCTAGTGAATTGATGTTGTTAAGAGGCGAAACACTATCTGCTACTGCTGCTGTTTCATTTATGTTTTATAACAACCCTAAAAACTGAAAACTTAAATAAAGACTCAGAAATGAATGTTTGCAATTCTGTTTGTTTGCAATTAAAAAACTGAAAACTGAAATAAAGACTGAGAAATAATTGAAAACTGAGACTCAGAAATGAAAATAAAAGTGTAAGAAAGCTGAAATAAAGACTAAAAAATTAAAATAAAATTATAAGAAAAATGTAAACTAACCTAAATATACTGTGTTCTGTTTTGGGGTGTGTTCTATCTGGGTTGTCTCCAAGGCTGGGTGTGTTCTGTGCTAGATTGTCTCCAAGGCTGGTGAATAGTTTGAAACTGAAAAATGTAACTTCAACAGTGGTTGAACTTCTTTTATAGTTTTTTGTAGTTGAATTTTATAGGTGAAAATGATGGACATGGATTGCAATGGCTTCATTTTGCATGTGTGATCAGGATTGAATTTGATGTGATCTAATGGCTGTGAATTTGTTTTTGTTGATCCATGTGTTTGATCTGTTTTGATAGGAAATCATTTATTGAATTTATTGGGTGGGCGTCATTTATTGTACACAGTGGGTTTAAATGTTGTTATAGGGTGGGTGTCATTTATTGAACACAATGGGTTTAAATGTTGAATAACACAGCAGTTATGGTTGACACACATTTCTTTTTATTATGTGTAGGTATTGATATTTACTTCTCATACACAGCATCAGAGCTGATCAGATGGGTTGAAGTGACTGGCCTTTTGTACTTATTGACTTGACCATTTTGGAAGGAGAAATGGTTTTATGAGTTTTCTAGTTTAAATGTTGGGATTTGTAATCTTGATACTTATTAAGCTATTTATGGACAGTTGTGGGTTATTTATAGACACATGTGGGCCCAGTCAATGACTTGGGAAATTTTGAACATAATTTAATATATATTTGAACTTCAAGTTATTTTATTATGTTTAATTATTGGTTGCATATATGTCTATTTTTGGTGGGTTGATGGGACTAGTACTATAACAATTACTGGTCCCTGCACAACATTAGACAACTCTCCCCTAAATTCTCTGTTTCAAAGCTATTTGGTTTTCTGAGGTTATATAGTTTGTTGGCTGCTGTCTGATAGGCTGTGTCAGCCCACTGGGCGGTGGATAAGATTGCCGAATTTTTCGAAGTAATTAGAATTTATGATGGAACAAGGTAACTTGGATATCCCTTCATCTGAGAAATCGGGCATGAATAAGGATCTGGAGATTGACACGAACATAATACTTCAAGGTATATATTTTCCATCTGATTCTGATTCGAAGGGGTATGCTGCTCATGGTAATAAGAAGAAGTTGGGCCGGCGTAAGAAATCGACAGCAGTCTATAAACACAACATGGATATTAAGGAAGTTGTTCTTGATGAGGAGGACCTCAGTATCAGGGTTGCGGGACTACAGAAGCATGCGATTATAGGGCGATGGATTTTCCCGGAGGGCAACGATTTTGATACCTCTTCCTAGATCGGTCGAATGTGGAAGCCAATTATAGGTTATATTCCAAAATACAGTAATCTCATAAATGGATGGTTCTGTGTGAATTTCATGGATGATAATGATGTTTATAAGATAATAAGTAGACCCTGGGTTTGTGGATGGAGTTTTATGCAGCTTGTTCCTTGGTTTCTCGGATTTAATCTCGTCATGGATGCTCCCCGAAGTAAGGTGGTATGGGTAAAATTTCCCGGTCTCCCTCTAGAATTCTGGACGTTTAAAGCTCTGGGTGCTATCGGCGACTCTATTGGTCGCACTAAGTACATCGATCCCAGTATTTTGGGTGCAAGAGATAAGCGAGTTGCCTGGATTCTGGTGGAAATTGACTACTCCAGAGGGTTGCCTAGGGATATAGATTTGGTTTGGGGTGCCAGAAGACACAGACAGCATGTGGATTTTTGGGGTATTCCATTTCGCTGTCTAATATGCCATCGCACGGGACACCTACGAGAGAACTGCCCTTTTCATTCGCGATTGATCCGTCTGGGTGGCGCAAAGGATGGTGTCGTGGTGGGTCGCTTTAACTGTGTCTCGGCTAAATCTTCAAAGGATCTTCATACAGGTATCTCTGACTCTCCATCCTCAAATGATGAGGTATATTATGCTGCTGGTGATAAGCTCTGTAGGAACACTGAAGAATATAGATATAATAGAGAGCCCCTTCATAATCTGAGAGTTCTGGAACCAGAATCTAACTTACCTCCCTCTGAAAACAATACATCATGGATAACTACTGGTTTGGGGATTGGCAGACCACCTCAATCTACCTCTGATATGTCCAATGCTATTCCGGCTTATGAGCATCTTGTTGTCCAAAGTCATGAATATTCCAAGGAAATCCCTGCGTCTGATCTCCCTATTGCCAATAGCCCGGATAGCACTCCCTTTCGCACACATAGCACTCCATTGGATAAAGGGAAGTCTGTCGCTGTTACAAAAGCTCAATATTTATCTAATTCTCCCAATGGGGCGCCCTCTGAATTCCTTAGGAATGTATCGACTGCGGTCAACCTATCTCAGGATTTTCAAACTGAATATGGGGACCCTGTGGTCCCTCCAGAATCTCCTAGGAACTCCGTGGGGAGTGATCTTGAATATATATTTGCTAATCCGAATTTAGATTTAGCTGCACTTACTGTATTTGACAAGCCCCCCCTCTCCTCCAACCGGAATCCTATTGATAGAAGTCATAAGGTGACCAACAAAGCCACAAGGGGAAAATTCAGAGCTATTTCGTTGTTTGCTGATAATGAGAACGACCTAATTGACATCCCTATTATGATCAGTGAAGGGAATAGGGATCCCTCCAGGGTGCTTAGAGCACGCAACCCTGTATTGGAATCGTCATGACCTATATCCTTTCCCAGAATATCAGGGGCTTGGGCAATGCCTCTAAAGCCAATTGCCTGCGGGAACTGCTCAACTCTCAAAATCCTGTCATCTTCCTAGCTCAAGAGACTATGTGTCGTAGGGAGAATGCTATCAAATTATTTCTGAATATTATGCATGGATGGAAGGCGGTTGCTGTGGATTCGACCGGTCGGTCGGGGGGTCTGATTGCCATATGGGATCCTTATCGGGCATCATTTAAAGCATTCAGATTTTTTGGGGGGATTTTACTTGAAGGTAAGTTCAGAGACAAACCTGAATCAATTTATCTGATTAATATTTACACCCCATACTGTAATCGACTTGCTTTCTGGCAAAGAATGCTGGCATCAAATATTCTGTCGTTGCCAAACCTGATTTTTTTGGGGGATTTCAATGCAACTTTTCAAGCTGATGAAGTATGGGGACAGTCGGCCAGGGTGGATCCATTGGCTTCTTTTCTTTCAGATATGTTTCAGGGTTTGCAGATGGTGGATATCGGACCACTCCCCATGTTACCCACTTGGACCAATAAGCGGAAGGCAGATGAATTCATTGGTAAGCGACTGGATCGTGCCTTAGTGAAGGATAACCTGGTTGATAAGTGGGGCATGCCCCGATCTGCTATCATTGTCTCTGATATTTTGGACCATATGCCCATCAAATTGGCATGGAATCCTGAGACAAAGTTGAAGGGCTGACCTTTTAAGTTTAATCGGATCTGGCTAGAGGATGATGAATATACAAAAATGGTTAAGTATATTTGGATGAATACAGGGGTGGAAGATATCCCACAGGGCTGGGACCGTTTCCATCATAAGCTACAGGTAATTAAAAAGAAGTCTAAGGAGTGGGAAATTGAAAAGAAAAACGCCCTCAAGAAAGAATTGATCGAGATAAACATTAGGATGGAATAGATTTATGCCTCCTTCACGGCCTCCTATCTGATGGATGCGTCTATGGAGGAAATGGCTCTCCTCAGCAACAGAAAGAGGGAGATCCTGAGGATTGAAGAGGTCTCATGGAAGATGAAAAGCAGGATATCCGAGTTAAAGGAGGGAGACTATAACACAAATTTTTTTCACAAGACTGCCAATGACA
Source organism: Pinus albicaulis (assembly GCA_034641835.2). Lineage (NCBI taxonomy): Eukaryota > Viridiplantae > Streptophyta > Pinopsida > Pinales > Pinaceae > Pinus > Pinus albicaulis. The sequence goes on from JAXQQM020086142.1 coordinate 257,888, forward strand.
GACGCAACCGGAACGCAATATGGAGGATCAAAAGATCGGACAACAGCTTTGCTCAAAATACTTCAGAAATTCAGGTGGAAGCTTATGACTATTTTTCATCCTTTTACAGAAAAGACGAGGCTATGAGTGCTGAGAATCAAATTTGGGTCCTGGATCACATTGACAAATGCTTTGGTCTGGCGGACATTGGGATGATTGACAAATCAATTGACAAAAAGGAGGTTCTGGGGGTTCTTAAATATTTCCCACAAGAAAAGTGCCCTGGACCGGATGGATGACCGGCTGAGTTCTTTATTCATTTTTTCGATCTCATGGGGGGAGAGCTCACTAAATTGACAGAGGTTTTCAGAGTTCGGGGTCATATTCCGGCCAATCTAAATTCGACTTTTATTGCTCTTATTCCAAAATCCTCCGACCCCCAAAGGTTTTCTGATTTCAGACCTATATCTTTATGCAACATTATCTATAAGGTCACATCCAAGATCATCGCAAACTGCATAAAGGGTGTATTGTCCCTGCACATATCTAAGGAGCAGTATGGTTTTCATGAAGGCCGATCAATACACGACGCCATTGCCATAGCACAAGAGATTGTACACTCGATGCACGCAGCAAAAAAGGAGGCTCTGATGATGAAAGTGGATTTTCATAAGGCTTACGATTCGGTGGACTGGTCCTTCATCCAAATTATACTGCTCAAAATTGGTCTTCCAATCTGCATTATTCGTTGGATTATGTCATGCATATCTATAGTTCGATATGCAATAATTGTAAATGGTCTGCCGAATTTTTTTTTTGAAGCAGGTCGTGGACTCCGTCAAGGATGTGCTCTTTTGCCGATGATCTTCATACTGGTAATGGATGGATTTAGTAAGATTATACACAGAGCAGAGGAAAGGGGAATCTTAAAGGGCTTTGGTTTTTCACAAGCTGTATCCACAACCCATTCCATATCCGTGGATGATCTATTAATTTTTGGTTACATCATTCGAAATCACTGGTTCTATATCCACATTATCTTCATGAGATTTGAAACTGCCATTGGTTTGTGCATTAACAAAAGTAAGTCATTCTTGATCTATGACTCCGGTGATTTAATGGAGATCCAGTTCATAGCAGAGTTCTTGGGGGTGGAATACAGATCGGTGTCCTCTAGTTTTAAATATCTGGGATATACAATTAAACCATGTGGCTACAAAGTCAAGGACTGGCTTTGGCTGGTGGATTATCTTAAGACCCGCATTGGTAGGTGGACGCATCGTTGGCTCTCCATGGGGGGATGTCTCATTATGATACAAGCGGTTTTGTCTCAGATGCTGATTTACTGGGGACATCTCTTTTATTTTCCTGAGGCTATCATTAAAAACTTCAATCAAATCATATCCAAATTCCTTTGGGGTAGTGTTAAGATGGAGTCTAAATATCACCTCAGCAGTCTTGATAAGCTGTCTCGACCAAAGGACATGGATGGTTGGGGCATATTGAATACTCACGTATTCAACTCTACTCTCCTAATGAAATCTTTATGGAGAGCCATCTCGGGCTCGAGCATATGGACAGCCATCATTCGCACCAAATACATTGATGGAGATATACTATATAGAATCAGTTGCGGTGATGTCTCTTTCCCTCGGAGTATATCTGCTATTTGGGCCAGTTTTAAAAAGGTTATGAAGTTATTTGAAAATCGGCTTTATTGGCAGTTTAGGGACGACAGTCACATTCCAATCGGATACGACCATATTTTATATCTACAAGACGATCAGGGGCCATCTATTCGATTGATACATGCTCTTGCCCACAAGGGTATTCATATGCTATCCCAGGTAATACTCGAATGGTCCTTCGCAGCTCCTATATTTAAAAATGCTGGTCATCTGGGTCTGATAGGGGAGGTCGCCGCCGAATGGGATGCATTTCGGGACGTGCTCAGTGGCGCTGGTTTTTGTTATGCTCCCGATGGAGATATTATTACTTGGAATGGGCCTCGTAAAAAGAATATGATTATCGTTAAGGATATTTACCGGGGCATCATCTCCTGCTCAATGGGGGTGGATTCCCGAGATTTCTTCCAATTCTGGGGTAAGAAAATTCCAACGAAAATAACCATTTTCGCATGGTTGGTCTGGAAGGGTAAAGTCCTCACTTGGGATAATTTAAAGAAGCGGGGACACTTGGGACCGGGAAGATGCGTTGTATGCCGTTGTGAGGATGAATCTATTGCCCACCTATTTTTCTCCTGCTCTGTCATAAGAAGATTATGGAAATTATTCAGCGAGTTTTTTTTGGCGCCCCAGTGGTTCCCTGTGGATTTTCTTTCGGTGGCAGTGGAGTGGGGAAAATTAAAATCAAATTATAATGTGCTTCCTTTTTTCCTAATATGGGAGGTTTTGTTAGCCAGAAACCGCTTGATATTCGAAGGGATTCCTTTTCAGTTCAATAAGGTATATGAGAAAATTAATAGGTGGATTGCTGAGCATCCTCAACAGGTGGAGGTGATGGTCAACTACTCTCGACGTATAAGGCCGCATGACATCGCTATTCCTGCAATTTTTTTTGATGGGGCTTCCATGGGGAATATTACTGGATGTGGTGTATGGATAAAGCAGTCTTCCAATGTTCGCATTCATATCTGGTGGAATGGAGGGCCCAGTTCAAATAATAAAGCTGAGATTATGGCCTTATGGGGTGGCTTATGGGCGGCATGGGAACTCTCTATCGAGAATGCAAATATATATGGGGATTCGAAGCTGGTTAAAGGATGGATTACAAACAAATTCTCTCTTCTTTCTCCACATCTACAGGGATGGGTGGATCAGACACAAAGATTATGGTGAAGGATGAATTGTCTGCATATCAACCATATATTCAGAGAAAATAACACTCGGGCTGATGGTTTATCAAAGAAGGGTCTCTCGACAGAATATGGGAAGATGAAGGTATCTCACTATCGGGATGGCAGGCTGATACAGGAATCCTATTTTCCCATACCGTGAAATATTGCTATCAGTAGTATCCTGTCTTCATTTTTGTATATTCGATATCGTTTTATATTCTCCTTGATTATTATATTACAGTTTATAAGGGCGTGTCCTATGGAGATTTTTGCTGCTAACCAATCTCAAGATTTTATATTATCTGCTGATTGATTTACCTGTCAAGACAAGCCGATTTTCAACATCATCCAGTGCGATATCAAGCTTCAAAGAATGGCACATATCTGATCAAGAGAGCCTGAAAATAATTTTTAAGAGTGCATGGTTTTTGTGGTTAGTCCTGGTACGATCTTCAACAATCAAGCGAGCCTGAAAATATAAAACAAGCGAGCCTGTATTATCAAATGAGCCGGTATAATACATATCAAGCGAGCCTACTCCACTAGACATCAAGCAAGCCTATATAGATCGATTTTGTATCTCCTAAAATCGACTGGCAGCCCTGACCACCTTTCTACGGACACATTTCTCTATCTTTTATAGATATCCATCTTTTATATTTGGTTGTAGTCTAGATACTAGCTTACAAGAACAATATTAACCTAAAGCTGTGTTTTGGTTGTTTGTGAGAATCTTTTCAGGAATGTACAGTGACATTGAGAAGGGGTTGATTAATTTCCCCCTGGTTGTTTTGCTGAACATACTCTTACTTGCTTTTTCATCCCATGAATTTGCAGTTACAGTATGTCAGTGCAATGCTGATTTTCTCACTGATTTACTCATCTGAGAATGTATTTTGAATATGTACTGGTATATCTAATATACGCAGCGTTTTTTTTCTTCTGAAAAAAAGGTTACGTAATGCATCTTAATTTCTAGATTTAGTTGAATTTGTGCAATTTTAGACACTCTCATCAAGACCCGGGAACTTTCTAATGTGAATTCTGGCTCGATGATGAATTTATGAGTAAATGCCATCTGGATCATTACAACTCAATGTCGGGTCCATCCACAGTGCTATTAGGTTCATAATCTTCTCTCTTTCACAAACGATCCCTATGTTTGTATATATGATATTACATACCCATAGGAAATTATGGATGCGGTGACCCTCCTAATTACACAATACTGAAAAAAGGAATGGCAGGTACAGGAATATGTGTATTTTTCCACCACAAAAAAAAATAGAATAAAATGAAATAAACTCTGAAAATATTGAACAATTTTTTTTTTCTAATGTCCATATGTTGTGGATATTTGGAATGGATCTATGAAAAAAAAATTAAGCCCACAAGTGAGTGGCAATATGATAGATTATATTGGGAGGTGGTTTGAGAGCATCAAATATCACAATTCCTTTCCACCTTTTATCATGTGGACTATTTAGAAAAACAGAAACGCAGTTATTTTCGAACATAAAAATGGTTCGGTACAGAATCTAATTATGGAGCAATGGGACCAAAAACAAGAAGGTAAAGGAATAAGGAACATAAAATACAAAGAAATATGGGGTAGCTATCGGGTGGGTTTTTTCCATGGAGCATGGAAAGGGAGGAGTTGTGGATGTGGTGTGGTTATTGTCTTTGATCTAGGAAATTGAGCGAGGTAAGTACCTGTTGGAATTATACTCTCAACCACCGCCATGAATGAGAAGCCGCAGTAGCCCACACTTCAATCAATTTTGTGCAGAGAAGGACAAGCAAGGATCCAAGAACCCAAAGGCGTTTTCACGCAACCACAACAAAAAGAGTACCCGAGCCATCATCTACGTTTATTTCTTCAACCACCGCTTTAATTTACCTTTTTCCCGCACCGCGCAATCGCAAGTTTTTTGTTTTAACCTTAAGCCATTCATCGTAACTTATTCTACCCGCCGATGTGATATCTAGCGGGACCCACCTTAACCTTACCACATGAGCCAAAACCTTATTTAGTGCCTTATTCCTTTGTATTTCCCTTACCACACTTACCAACAGTTGGCCGCACTGCAGAGCGTACTTCACATTGTTTACCATTTACCTTCCTCCATCCGCAAGTTATGTTATTTTCCGTGCAATGCGATTGTGCTATCGCACATAGAATTCGCAACCATTTGAGTTTACCACTTAGCGCCAGCAACTTAAGATGCTTGATTTGCAATGCGATCGTGCCATCGCACATTGCGCCCATAAGGATTTGTGTTTACCCATGTTCGTGCGAGTTAACAGTTAAGTTCGCCAATCTGTGATGAAGCATCAGACACAATGAGGTTTTAGAGCCAAAACCGATATTATTTGAAGTTAGCCCTATTATGTTTTGAACGTGTTTTTATGTGTTTTCATGAATAAACCAGAATACGACATGCATGCTAATTTAATGAATATATGGGTCTTTTGATAGCCTAAGGATGATAAGTTGTTGAACGTCTGTTCAACAATGAATCTGCATTGAATTGCATTGATTAGATTTAGGTTTTACAGGCTTCACCCATTTTGTATAAGAAATGTAATTTCATTTGTTTTTAGGGTGATGGAATAGAAACAGAAGTTCGTTCCTCTCATGTGTATTATGCTATCTATGTATGACTATTTATATTTCCGCATTTTCTGCATTCTCTCTGTTGTGGGGGAAACACATTTTCCTCTGTTTATGTTGTATTGAGAAATTCCAACATGGTATCAAAGCAGGTCTAGGCTCTTAGTAAATGAACAAGCTCTCTTTACTGAAGAAGCTGTAAGATTGTTTTTGTTTGTAGAAGAAGAAGTCTCCGGCAATGAGAAATCTTTTACAGCAGTGAGAAGGTTTCTCTTTTATACAGTCAAATTGATTGTTTATTTACACAGTCAGAATGGCAACAGCAAGCACAATCCTGACAAATCCACAATTACCACAATTCAATGGTAAAAACTATGATTATTGGGCCATTACAATGAGGGCTCTATTTTCTTCATAAGATATATGGGAGTTGGTGGAAAATGGATTTCCAGAACCAGTAGATGCAGTAGCGCTTACTGCTTTGACAGTAGAAGAAAGAGAATTGCTAAAAGGAAATAGGAAGAAGGACTCCAAAGCCCTCTTCTATATCTTTCAAGCAGTACAAGAGAGTATTTTCCCAAGGATTGCAGCAACAAAAAAGTCTAAGGAGACATGGGATATTCTCAAGACAACCTATTAATGCATGGAGAAAGTGAAGAGAACAAAGTTACAAATGCTGAGGAAAGATTTTGAAACTTTTTGTATGAAAGAGTCTGATAACAGAGACCCATTCTTCACACATGTGATTGGGTTGGTTACCCAAATAAGGTCTCATGGAGAGACACTTGAGGATAGAATAATAATGGAGAAAATATTGAGAAGTCTACCCTCAAGATTTGATGCCATAGTAGTGGCAATAGAAGAGACAAAGGATCTCTCACAATTTTCAGTGGATGAGCTTTGTGCATCCCTGATGTCTCATGAACATAGACTGAACAGAACAATGAACCCATCATTGGAGCATGCTTTCAAGACAAATATGTCTTTTGGTCGAGGTAGAGGTCAAGGAAGATCAAACTACTAAGGAAGAGGAAGAAGCCCACAAAGAGGTGGAAGAAACAACCCTGCAAGCACACGTGGAAGGGGCAGCAATCAAAATCAAAGTGAAGGCTCAAGCCAGAGTCAAGCACAAGGAAAAAGGTATGATAAATCCCAAGTCAAATGTCATTATTGTAAAAAGTATGGGCATTATGCAAATGAATGTAGAAAAAAACAAAATGACATGAATAATAAGAAAAGTGTAAATCTTGCAAAAGAAAGTTAGAACCAGAGTAATGTGCTGCTAACCTGTAATGTAGCACAAGAAACACAAGAAGATGAATGGTTTTTAGACTCAAGTTGTAGCAACCACATGACTGGAAACATAGCAATGTTTTCCAATCTAGAGGAGAATGTGAAGTCCGAAGTGACAACAGGGACTGATAGTAAAGTCTACGTCATGAGGAAAGGAAGAGTATCAATACTCACAAGGAAGGGAGAGAAGAAATTTGTGCCAGATGTCTATTATGTACCTGGCCTAAAATGTAACCTTTTGAGCATTAGACAACTCGTGAACAAAGGGCTACAATGTATTTTTTAAGAATAATGTGTGTACAATCATGGACATACCTCCAAGTAAAAGGGTCATTGCAGAAGTGCATATGACAAAGAATAGGATGTTTCTTCTCAAGCTAAAAATAGACTTGAAGGAAGGAGGTGTGGTTGCTTTTATCACCATAAAAGTTTTTCTAAACTTGGACAGTTTACAGCGTTCCTAGTCATGGTCTTAGATAGGTGTTGGGTCATTTTATGCTTTAAAGGGTAGGTGATAGGGTAAGAGTCTCAAAAGTCTCATTTTCATATCCAAATAAAGTTTAACAACCTTATTCCATGTATTAAAGGTCTCACATCCTCTTTAGAAGCCATATCTTAAACCATTTGAAATTTTTTTGGAATTAGCCACGAAACCACGTTTTTGTAGCATAGACAGTGTAAAAAGCTTGTTTTGCGCTATGAAAACACTGCTATTTTCATAGCGCAAACCCTTGAAAATAAACTAAGCGCGCTACGAAAGCGCAGATTCATAGATAGTCTTGTCAAATCACCAATTCATTCAAATTCCATTAATTTTTCATTAATAGGTGTCAGCTAGGAGTCATTTCTAAGGCATGCAACCATTCAAATCCCTCATTTCGAATGTAGGGGTCATCATGATAGGTAATTTCAAATTCGTAAGGACTGGCTGGTTTCTTATTGCAGTTTGCATGCAAACACTCAAACAGATCGTTTTCGAATGCTAAGCTTATGGTAATCTCTTACCAAAGCTTCTCTCATCTATTTTTCAAGCGAGGTTGATCACCATTAACAAGCGAGGTTGATAAACAGAAATTCAAGCAAGGCTGATTTGTTACAAAAATTCAAAGGCAAAGATGACAGAAGAAAATAAAAACCACAGGTCTGGTCATTGTTCAAGAACATAGCCTAAAAGCATAGAGGTCGTAGCCAAAGATAAATTAGTGATGGAGGCTTTCAAGAAAACAGGGTGTTGGAGATTTTGTAAAAAATTACAGGGAGGGAACAGTCAAGTGTCAAAGGAGTTTGCTCTACACTTCACTAGCTCAAACACAAAAATTGGAATCTTAAACTTGTCAGTAACCCCTGAGATCGTAGCTTTGGTGACAGATATTCCTAGGGGGCAAGATAGATGGTTCAAAAACTTCAAATTTGATATGGAACCATGTAAAGTGTTTCTAAAGCCAGAGTTTGCAGAAATAGACTTAACCAGGGCAACTCCAAGGAGCTACATCAAATACATCTATGCCAACTTGATTTTCAACATTCAAAGGTATTTTACCTATGAGGGAAGGTATCATAAAGTATATTCATATCATTTTAAACTCCTGGTGCATTTTACTAACATGATTTCTTTAGATTTGCCTTTCTTCCTGTATCGAAGTATAGCTAAGATGGCAGATAAAGTGTAAATGAAAACTCAAGGATTTGAAACTTCCCTTTTTCATCATGATCTAATTAAACTGATAGTTTTACATGAACTTCAAAGGATCAACATAGAATGGTCTTAATTTTTGTTTTTATGTGATTTTGGAGTGGAAAACCAAGATACAGGCATTAACCCTAAGGCTAAAGAAACCCCACCAGCAGAAACCAGTAAGCCTATAATGACCAGGTCAAAAAGATTCGTTAAGATGAAACCTAGAAAGAAAGTGAAAGAGAAAGTGAGTAAAGCATCTGGGGTTATTCTTGAGACTCCTCAGCCTATAATAGAAAAGATAGCTGTAATTAAAGAAATGACACAAGAACAGTCAGCTAACAAACCAGTTCAAAGGAGATTGACTAGAAGTCAAATTGCAAAGGAGAAGGGTAAATCAATGATCTCAGGTGAAAATCCAGGCTTAAAAGGTAACTTAAATGATATTTTAGAAGCCATTGATATTTAATAATCCCCTTTAGTACAGGCAGATTTCATAAAATTTGATGAAGGAAAACCTAAGAAGATGAAATCTTCTAAGAAACTGGAATTTGAGGATGAGGTTGCAGCATTTGTGTTCAAGCCTAGAAAGCCTTTAACCAGGAAATCTAAAAAGATGCAAAAGTTCAATATTGAGTTAGGGAAAACAGAGGAAGCTTCCACTGTTCAAGAAGATTTTATAGACCTTTCATCACCAATACCTGAAGGTGATAAAAACAAGGTATTTTCCACTCAGACAGAAAAAACTAGTTATGAAGAAATGGAGGAAAGGTTGAAATCAGCTAATTATGAAATTTCTAGACTAAGGAAGAGAGCAAGAAGGCATGCTGCTGAAAAGACAAATTTCAAGAGGATAAAGGCTCTATGGGAACTTGAAAAGGTTTCCAAACCAGAAACAATAAGCAGTGAAGCTCAATACTTTACTTAGACTATTCCTGCAATTAAAGAGGCTAGATTTGTGAGAATGATTAATGTTTAGTTAAGGGCTACCAACAGGAAACTGAGGGGGCATATTGAAGACCTAGAAATACAATTGAAAATATCTGAAGAGAAGCTATAGCAATAGTGAAACAGGGCAATAAATGATAAATCCTTGAAATAGTTTTGTCATGAAGAAAAAGATCATTTTTGAAGGGAAACATCTTTTAAAGCTATTTGATGTTGATATCAATCCTTGAAAAAATTTAAATATCCTCATAACTATAAATGTTTGGAAAAACTATGTTAAAGGGAGCATACACAGCAGTTTCGTAGCGCGCTACGAAACTGTTGAAGGTGAATTTTTGGCATTTTATGCATGTATTTGGGAGGTAAGGACTGCTGGTTTTCAAATTTTGGTGTTGCTGGTGGAAAGATCAAGATCACAGATGAAGACTCTGATTGAAAAGAAGAAGAAAGAATGGTCAAAGGAAGTGTTTTACAGTGATATAAAAATTGCACTAAGAAAACAGGCTATTTTCGTAGCGCAGTCATGTTTCATCTCCTTTCCATTTTTTCGAGGATTTATTTTTGCACAGGTGGAAGGTTGAAGTGTTAATGGAATTTTAGCACATGTCACATATAAAAAACAATCATCAATGCCAGCAAAGTTGTTCGAAGATAATCATGGAGGTTAAGGGCTAAAAATCAGGAACTCTGTCTCCTGGTTTTTAGGACAGTTAGGTCATGAATCAATAGGGTTTACAACAAGGCTGGAAGCATCATAAAGGTCGAAGACATAGATTAGCAGTTGTCAAATAAATTATTTAAGTTTTAGATAAGGTTTTTTGAAACATGTTTAGGATTTTCACTCATATTTGTATTAGAACTCCTAAAAGGCAGTTAGCTGTTAGTTTGTAATTAAGAGTTTGTTTTATGAGTAGATAGGTGTCAATTTTAGAAATTTGAATTCTCCTAATGATGGATCATGGAATCCAAGAATGTAAAGACTCTATATGAAGCATGAGGTTGAATTCCTCAAGGTTGGAATTTTCATTATCAAAGTAGTTGTGTTATTGTATGTTACTATGATCTTTCAACTTAATACAGAGATTTGTTTGACTACTCAAGATTCACAAGGAGTTTAAGTGTATCATCTTTCTATGGCTTTTTTCAATTACCTACTTGCAGTAGTATTTGTATGTGTTACTTAGAATTCATTTGACAATGGTATAACTTCCTTCACATGCAAATAGACTGTGTTTTATCATTGTGTTACTGTTTTACTCATAAACCTAGACTCCAAGTGCCTTGAATTCCATGTTTCACAGATTATGATGTTTTGTTGAAGACTATCTTTACTCCATGGCCCAATGAGTGTTTTCTAATCTGTGATTCAACCAGTTATACATTTTTATCATTTTTATTACTAGAGTTAGCCATCTAATCATTAATAAAAAATCTTAAACCTATTGAGAGAGCACTCTCAGGTTGAGGAGGCTAAGCCTCAGCCAAAATATTGGTTTGAAAGAGTTACTCAGAGTCTACTTGATGAGCAGCCTATTAGGGTCATATTTTGTGATAACAGTTGCAATAGTCACAAAAGAGGTCTTTCAAGAAGAAGCAACAAATGAAAACTGGTTATGGCATTTGAGATTTGGACATCTCAATTTTGGAGGTTTGAACCTCCTTCATATAAATGGGATGGTAAAGGGATTACCACTCATTGAGAAACCAGAAAGCCTATGTGAAGGTTGCATCTTGGGAAAACAACACAGAGAAGCATTCCCAGCCGGGAAGAGTATAAGGGCAAAAGCACCCTTAGAGATTGTCCACTCGGATTTGTGTGGACCAATGCAAACACCATCATTAGATGGTTGTCACTATGTTTTGAAATTTATAGATGATTACACCAGAAAGATATGGGTGTATTTTTTGAAACATAAGAGTGAAGTGTTTGAATAGTTATACCACTTCAAAGTTGTTGTAGAGAAGCAAAGTGGGAAATACATAAAAGTGTTGAGAACTGATAGAGAAGGAGAATATATCTCCAAAAACTTCCTACATTTCTATAGGGAGCATGGCATACACAAGAAGTTTACACAAGGTATGCAACACAACAAAATAGTGTTTCAGAAAGAAATAATAAGACCATCATAGACATGGTCAGACGTATGCTGAAGGAAAATCATTTGCCAGATGAGTATTGGGAAGAAGCTGTAAATTGTGCAGCTTATATTTTTAATAAATGTCCAACCAAAGATGTTATGAACAGAGTTCCAGAAGAAGCATGGAGTGGAACAAAACAGTTTGTCACTCACATGAAATTATTTAGATGTGTGGCTTATGCACATGTCCCAGGTCAACTAAGAAATAAGTTGGACAACAAGGGGGAGAAGTGTATCTTTGTTGGATACAATGATGAATCAAAGGCCTAGAAACTCTATAATCCATCCACCAAGAAAGTTATAATCAGTAGAGATGTTCAATTTATTAAAGAAGAAGCTTGGGATGGAAGTTTAGAGAAGATGGTGAATGTGAAAACATGTATGTCTCACAAAGAGCAAGAGAAATTGATTGTAGAAAATAATTCCTCCATGGTGGCTCCTCCTTCACCTACACAAGCTCAGCAGAGCACACCACAAGAAGGAAACATAACAGACTTGAGAAATCAAGGAAGTTCTTCTCCAAGCACACCATAGGGATTATAAACTCCCTCAAGTTCAAGTGGAACTCAAAGCACACCAAGAAGACCAAGATTCATAAACTTGAGTGAAATTTATGAGCAAGAAGCTGATAATAATAATGGTCTGAATTCGTTATTTGATTTGCTTTGTCATGTTGATGACCCAATCCATTTTGAAGATGCAGTTAAAGAAGAAAAATGGATTGAAGTAATGACTAAAGAGATTGGAGCTATAGAAAATAATGATACATGGGAGTTAGTGGAACTCCCACAAGGTAACGAAGTCATTGGAGTAAAATGAGTATATAAGACCAAAAGCAACATTGAAGGCAAGATAGAAAGACATAAAGAAATACTTGTTGTGAAAGGCTACAAGTAGTAGTAAGGAAGAGATTATGTAGAAACCTTTGCACCAGTTGCAAGGATGGAGACAGTGTAAACAGTGTTGTCCATTGCAACACAACAAAAGTGGAAATTATATCAAATGGATGTGAAATCAGCATTCTTGAATGGAGTTTTGAAAGAGGAGGCATATTTTAAACAACCTCCAGGCTATGAAATTGAAGGCCAAGAGCACAAAGTGTGCAAGTTGAAGAAGGCCCTTTATGTGCTGAAGCAAGCACCAAGAGCATGGTACAACATGATTTTTGCTTACCTGATGGATAATGGGTTCGAAAAATGTGATGGTGAACCCACACTCTACATTAAAGAAAATGATGGTAAAATCCTTATCTTTGTTTTATATGTAGATGATTTAAGTTTTACATGCAATGAAGTTTCTCTCATTGCTGATTTTAAAGCAGTCATGAAGAGTAAATTTGAAATGACTAACTTGGGTTTATTGAGATGTTTTTTGGGCATTGAAGTAAAGAAAAATGAAAAGGGAATTTCTATTTCCTAAGAAAAATATGTTGCAGAAGTTTTAAAGAGGTTTAACATGTAGAACAATAAAGTAGCTGTAACCCCAACTGTCACGGGGTTGAAACTAAATAAAGAAGATTGCAGCAATAATGTCGATCCGACCTTGTACAAGAGCATAGTTGGAAATCTAATGTATTTGACTGCAACCAGGCCTGATATTATGTATGTTGTAATTTTAATCTCTAGATTCATGGAGACACCAAAGGAGACACATTGGAAAGCAACCAAAATAATTTTGAGGTATGTGAATGGAACAAAGGAGTATGGTGTTCTATACTCCTCAACAAATAATTTTAAGTTGATTGGTTATATTGACAGTGATTGGGCTGGAAGTGTAGATGATAGAAAGAGCACATTTGGGTATGTGTTTCATTTGGGATCATGGGTCATTTCATGGGCTTCCAAGAAGCAACCAATACTTTCATTATCAACAATAGAAGAAGAATATGTGGCAGCAACATCAGCAACATGCCAAGCAGTATGGATGAGAAGGATGCTAAGAGATTTGTGTCATGAGCAAGACAAAGGAACCAAAATTTATTTTGATAATAGCTCAGCAATTGCATTATCAAAGAATTATGTTTTCCATAAGAGAACAAAGCACATAGATGAAAAATATCATTTTATAAGAGAATTGGTTAGCAATGTTGAGATTGTTTTGTAGCATTGCAGGACAGAGGAATAATTTGTTGATATCCTCACAAAGCCATTGGGACAAAAGAGTATTGTTTACCTCAGACAGTGTCTGGGAATGACTGATGGCGGAAATTGTGATTAAGGGGGAGTTTTGGAATTATAATCCCAACCACTCCCATGAATGAGAAACGACAACAACCCACACTTCAATCAATTTTGTGTAGAGAAGGATAAGCAAGGATCCAAGAGCCCGAAGGCATTTTCACGTAACGACAACAAACAGAGTACCTGAGCCATCCTCTGCGTTTATTTCTTCAACCACTACTTTAACTTAAATTTTTCCCGCGGCACGTAATTGCAAGTTTTTTGTTTTAACCTTAAGCCATTTACTGTAACTTATTCTACTGTCGATGTGATATCTGGCGGGACCCACCTTAACCTTACCACATGAGCCAAAACATTGTTTTGCGCCTTATTCCTTTGTATTTCCCTTACCACACTTACCAATAGTTAGCCGCACCGTAGAGCACACTTCACATTGTTTACCACTTACCTTATTCCATCTGCAAGTTATGTTATTTGCCATGTGATGCGATTGTGCTATCACACATCACATTCACAACCATTTTAGTTTACCACTTAGTGCCAGCAAGTTAAGATGTTTGATCTGTGACATGATCGTGCCTTCAGACATCGCGCCCGCAATGATTTGTGTTTACCCGTGTTCACGTCAATTAACAGTTAAGTTCGACGATTTGCGATCTACAATGAATCATAGGACGCGATGAGGTTTCAGAGCCAGAATCGATATTATTTGAAGTCTCCCCTTTTATGTAATGAACGTATTTTTACGTGTTTTCGTGCATAAACCAGAATACGGCCTGAGTTCCGATTTAATGAGGATATGGGTCTTTTGATAGCCCAAGGAAGAGAAGTTGTTGAATGTCTATTCAACAATGAATCTGCATTGAATTGCATTGATTATATTTAGGTTTTAGAGGCTTCGACCACTTTGTATAAGAAATGTAATTTCATTTATTTTCAGGGTGATGGAATAGAAACAGAAGTTCATTCCTCTCTTGTGTATTACGATGTCTGTGTATGACTGTTTATATTTCCTCATTTTTTGCATTGTCTGTTTTGTGGGGGAAACACATTTTCCTCTGTTTATGTTGTATTCAGAAATTTCAACAATACTTTCATTTCTGGTGGGAAAGTGGCCAAGGAACAAACAGTAAGGGAAGAGCTCATAGCCTCATCGGGGGTTCTCATTATGGAAAAATGGTTAAGGATAGATAATATTTAGATTTACTGCGATTCAAACAGAATCATAGACTAGGTACAAAATTCCACAGGATTTTGTCCACCTATCCTGAAAACCTGGATGTGCAAAATTAGGATCTTGGTAAGTACTTTTCAGACTATAAACTTTACACACATATATAGAGAGCAGAACTAGTCCACCCATGTATTTTCCAAGAGAGGGTTGCACAAACCATCAAGTAAATTTTGTATTTCTGCTTATGAACAGGGCGATCTAATCAACGATGGCAGTATAAACTATTCATAAAGATAATCAAAATTTAGATAATACTAGTAAAGGTTGTTTTTTTTTACTATTTCTCACAAAATGGGTTTGAGGTAGAAGTCTGGAAAAAAAAAAAAAAAGTGATATAAGTGAAAAAAATGAAAGTGATATAAGTGATATTTTGATGTAATATGTAATTTTTTTTTTTATAATACTAAAAAATAACCTTTTTTTGCTTCTGAAAAAAATTACACAATACCGAACTTTTACCAAAATAAAAGCTTCATGATATTCAAGGGCTAGGACTACCAATTTTCAGATGATGCCCTTAATATTGACTCCAAATTTTCAGACTCTGGCTTGAAACTTACAAGTATATTCAACTTGACTCTAAAGGTGTACAAGTGTAGCACATATTTTCTAGATGAAATCTACTACATACAACGAGGGGAGGTTAGGAAATGTAATGATATTTTCTATTACACTTTGGACGACTTTGAGCCTCCGTTTGGGCAATGTGATATGGAGGACCAAGTCACAATTTATAATGGAATAATAGAATTGGTTTCCAATGATACACAGAGAAATGAACATTGTAGAACATGTCAAAAAAGTGGATGGATATGCGGTTGCGATGTTGCGGTTTCAGATGAGGTTGCCCCATTCATATGCTATTGCATGGATGGACCCATGAGTACCGACATATGCTCTGGAAAAGGAACTCTTTCATTGATATTTAGGTATTAGTGTCTTTGAATATTTTGGCTAATTAGTCATGGAACTAAATATAATATCAATAAACTAATTGTCGTTCATATTTTTGAAGAAGGAAATAAGGGTACGAATGGTGTTGCAATAGGTAAAGATACTCTCCCAAGTATTTCCACTGATTCGTTGATTGATATGGTTAAGTTTCTAGATTGCTAAAATCATTTTAAAAACTCCATATGTTTCAGTTGGAGTGAATATATTCATAACAATAGATTATTAGTGGGTATAACGTTATATGCTAAGAGGAGAAATTGTTAAAAAATTTGAGACAGGGGTAGTTTTCCTCAACACAGAGAGTTGCATAAAGATTTTAATTGGGACAATACAGTCGTGGAGATTTGATCACACAAGACTTATTTTTAATACAGAGTAGCAAATATTAAAACATATTGACTTGGGCAACTATAATGAAGCAAAGAAAATCAAACAAATTTACTCACAGTAAAACAAAGTAGAACAATATAAAAATGATTTTCTATTTCGGGGAGTTAATGTTTGACCATGCGTTTTTACCAATGATGAATTAAATGTCAATTTTTATTTTACTTTATCTAATGTGTTGTGGAATGGGTAATTGTCCTCTTATTGAGAACTCCATTTAAATTATGTCCTTGCCTGCAAACTAAATCCTCAACCTGCAAAATATTTACTTGAGGTATGGTTGATGTCATAAAATTTAATGCGATGGTTGAGATTATTTTTCCAATAATCCCCCTTAATCGCAACTGCCACCATTGACCATTCCCAAAGAATATCTGAGATAAACAAAATTTCCAAGTGCCAATGGCTTTGTGAAGATTTCTGCAAATTGTTCTTCTGACCTGCAGTGATGCAACACAATCTCACAATTGTTAATTAATTCTCTTATAAAATGATATTTAACATCAATGTTCTTTGTGCTCTTGTGAAAATCCAAATTCTTTGATAGCACAATTGTGGAACTGTTGTTGCAAAAAATAGTTGTTTTTCCATCTTGTTCATGGCATAAATCCCACAACATTCTTCTCATCTAAACTTCTTGAAACGTTGTTGCTGTTGCGGCGACATATTCAGCTTTTGTTGTTGACAATGACACTATAGGTTTCTTCTTGGAGGCCCATGAAATGGCGCCCTAACCTAAACAAAAAAGATATCCTGACGTGCTCTTTCTGTCATCAACACTTCTTGCCCAGTCACTGTCAGTGTAAACAACTAGCCTAAAATCATCTGTTGCAGTGTACAAGATACCATACTCCTTTGTCCCATTGAAATACTTTAAAATCATTTTTTCAACTTGCCAATGTGTCTCTCTTTGGGTGTCTATATGGACCTTGACACGAAACTCACTACATGCATTATGTCAGGCCTGGTTGTGGTCAAATACATTAAGCTGCCCATCATACTTTTGTATAATGTCGGATTGACATCGTTGCTACGATATTCCTTGCTCAACTTCAACCCCATGAATTTTGGAGTTGGTGTTGGTTTGTTTTTCTTCACCTTAAACCTATCTAAAATGTATGCACCATACTTTTCTTGAGAGATAAAAATACCATTTTCTTCTTGCTTCAGTTCTCTGCCCAAAAGATATCTTAATATCCCCAATTCAGTCATTTCAAACTCACTTTTCATGACTTCTTTGAAATCAACAATGAGAAAATCATCAATCCCTGTAAAATTCAAATCATATACATGCAAAAAAAAAATAAGAAGCTTACCGTCACTTTCTTTGATGTAGGGAGTAGGCTCACCATCACATTTTTCGAACCCATTGTCCATCAAGTAAACATCTATTCTGTTATACCATGTACACAGTGATTTCTTCAACCCATAGAGAGATTTCCTCAACCTATAAACATTGTCTTCTTGGCCTTCTACCTCATAACCAGGTGGTTGCGTAACATATACCTCCTCTTTCAAAATTCCATTCAATAACGTTGATTTTATGTCCATTTGATATACTTTCCATTTATGTTGCACGCAAATCGACAACATTGTATGCACTTTCTTCATCCTCGCGACTGGTGCAAGTGTCTCCGCATAATCTCTTCCATGTTTCTTCTTGAATCCTTTGACACCTAGCCTTGCTTTATGCCTTTAAATATTTCCTTCAATGTTTCTCTTGGACTTATAGACCCACTTCACTCTAATGACTTATTTTCCTTGCAGAAGGTTCACTAACTCCCATGTGTCATTATTTTCTATTGCTTCTATTTCTTCATCCATTTTCACAGCCCATTTCTCTTCTTTGACTGCATCCTCAAAATGGATTGGGTTATCTACATGAAAAAGCAATGCAAATAAGGAATTCATACCAACACTACTATCAACTTCATTTTTCTAATAAATTTCACTTAAATTTCTGAATTTTTGTCCTCTTATGCTTGCGGAATATGGGCTTCACATGTCACTTGGTGTTGTGCTTGATGTAGATGGAGTTGCAAATATTTGTGGTGTTCTTCGAAAAGCACTTTATTGACTGCATGATGCTATCCTATTATTTGTTTTCAGTGTCACATGTTGGCTTCTTTGTTGAGCTTGAGTAGGTGTAGAAGGAGTCAACATTGAGGAATTAGTTGTTGCAATCAATTCCTCTTTGTCTTCATGTGGTGTACATGTTTTCACATTGTCTATCTTCTCTAGACTTCCATCCCATGATTCCTCTTCTATGAACTGCACATATCTGTTGATTATGACTTCTTGGTTGATGGATTGTAGACCTTTTATGCCTTGGATTCATCATTGTATCCAACAAATATACATTTCTCCCCCTTGCTGTCCAACTTCTTCCTCAACTCATCTGAGGCATTTGCATATGCCACACATCCAAACACTCTCATGTGAGTGACATTATGCTTTCTTCCACTCCATGCCTCTTCAGGAACTATGTTATTAATGCTCTTGGTTGGACACCTATTAATGATATATTATGCACAAGAAACAACTTCAGCCCAATAATCATTTTGAAAATGCTTTTCCTTCAACATACTCCTTGCCATTTCCATAATGGTCCTATTCTTCCTTTCCGCAACACAATTTTCTTGTGTATCCCTTGTTGTAAATTGTTTATGAATTCCATGCTCCCTAAAAAAATGTAGGAAGTCATTTGACATGTATTCGCCGTCTATGTCAGTCCTCAACAATTTGATGTAGTGTCTACTGTTCTTCTCAACAAGAGATTTGTATTAGCGGAAGCTCTCACACACTTCACTTTTTTGTTTGAGGAAGTAGACCCATGTCTTCCTTGTGTAGTCATTTATGAATGTCAAAATATATTAGCTTCTCCCAATTGATGGTGTCTGCATTGGTCCACATAAATCTGAATCAAAAATATCCAAAGGTGCCTTTTCTCTTATTGACTTTCATGCTATAAATGATTCTCTATGATGTTTTCCCAAGATGCACCCTTCACACAGGCTGTCCAATTTTTTTATGAATGGTAATCCCTTCACCATGTATTTCCCGTGCAACTAATTTAAACCTCTAAAGTTGAGATGGCCAAATCTCAAATGCCATAACCAATTTTCATCCTTAATTTCTGCTTGAAAGTTTTCTTGTGTGACATCTCAAAATTTTCTTTCATCCTCTTGTGAATTCATCGACAGTTGTGCTTGAGCACATTCTTCCTTCAAATCCGATTTTAACTTGAGAGGAAACATTCTATTGTTTATCATCTGAAATTTTTCAATCAATTGTCTGCTGAGAGACTTATCCAAAATTGTGCACACATCATTTTTGAAAAAGACATTATAGCCCTTTTGGATGAGCTATCCAATTTTTATGGGGTTATGTTTCAAACCAGGGACAAAGTAAACATCTAAAATATACTTCTTCTCTCCCTTATTTGTTAGGATATAGAATCTTCCTTTTCCCATGACAAAGACTTTTCTATGAGTCCCTAATGTCACTTTTGATTTCACATTTTCATCTAGATTGGAAAACATTTCGATGTTCCCAATCCTATGGTTGCTACACTCTGAATTCAGAAACCATGCATCTCCTTATTTTATTTTGTTACATTACAAGCTAAAAACATGCTATCATGGTTCCGATTTTCCTTTATGAAATTTGCACTTGGTTTGTTACTTATGTCATATTGCTTCTTTCTACATTCATTTTCATAATGACCATACTTTTTACAATACTGACATTGAACTTGAGATTTATCATACATTTGTCCATGTGCTCATTAGGGGAATTTTGAGGTCTAAAATGGGCCTCCGAAGGAAATTATAAAATAATAGTGGAAAAAATCAAATAAGATTTGATGACATCATCAAATTTTAGAGGGAAAAATGAAAAACTACTTTTTCAACTCATATTTTCAACTTATCTCCCAAAGTTTTTACTCAAATTTTGAGCGGGAGTACTCTTTGGATGCAAAATTTAATTCCTCATCCAAAGAGTACCCATGTTGCATACTTTCGATGGTTCCTACTACACAAAAAATTTGAAATACATGAAAAACGTGATTGTAATCACATTTTTTTTTTATGTATTTCTCATTTTTTGTGTAGCAGAGTCCATCAAAAGTATGTAACATGGGTACTCTTTGGATGAGGAATTAAATTTTTCATCCAACGAGTACTCCCACTCGAAATTTGAGTAAAAACTTTGGGAGATAAGTTGAAAATACGAGTTGAAAAAGTAGTTTTATTATTTTATTATTTTTTAATATTTTTACCTTTTAACTTAAAAAATGGTGAATCATCCCCAATGGTTGACATCATCAACTTGAATCTTATTGGTTCTTATAAAGTTTATTTTTGTTGTACATTTTTCTTAGGAGGCCCATTTTAGACCTCAAATTTCCCCTAATGTTGATTTTGGCTTGAGCCTTGACTTGGATTTTGATTGCCGCCACTTCCACTTGAACTTGAAGGGCTTCTTCTTCCACCTCTATGTGGGCTTCTGCCTTTTCCTCTATTATTTAATCTTCCTCGACATCTACCTTGACTAAATGAAACTTGTGTCTTGAAATCATGCTCCAATCAGGAGTTTTTTTCTCTGTTCAGTCTATGTTCATAAGAAATCAGTGATGCATGAAGCTCATCCAATGAAAATTGTGAGAGATCCTTTGTCTCTTCTATGGCCACAACAATGGCATCAAATATTTTTGGCGGACCTCTCAATATTTTCTCAACTATTCTCCTTTCCTCAAGAGTCTCACCATGAGACCTGACTTGGGTAACCAATCCAATTACATGTGTAAAAAATGAGTATACAATCTCAAACTATTTCATGAAAAGTGTCTCAAAATCTCTTCTCAACATTTGTAGTTTTGATGTCTTCACCTTTTCCATGCATTGTAGGCCGTTGTTATCACTGGAAAATTGGACAAGCATAGTACATCATGAAATGTCAAGAAGAAGGATTTATAGGGTTGAAAAACATTAGGGAATATAGAAAATTCAACTTTATCTAAAGTCAAGAGGCAAAATTATCAAATTTTGTACAGAGGACACAGTCAAAGTGCATTCCACATGCATTTTTCTCCGATAGTAGATTTGGTCTTCGCGAATTTCCCTTAATAAGCCGCGCGGTCCTGAGTATGGTGGAAGGTCACCATCCGGGACCACTTGGCACACTTTAGGAAAAGATTCTCCACTTGAGGTTTCCAAAAGACAGCCACCTAGATCCACCTTGAGACCTCAAGTGAGCACACAATGGAATCAACCACCACCATTGGGTCACTATCCACAAATTTCCCAAGAGAGGGAAGAATATTTGAATTCTTCCTATAAAATTCCACCATGAGAAGAAAAATTCAGAACACATTGTTGTACTGGCCAAATTTCCCATGAGCAAACCATCAGTGTGTTGTCCAAGCAACAAGAGAGTGAAGGGATCCAGTTGTTGTCCATCCAACATCTCAATCCCAAAGTGTTGAAGGTTGCAACAAGAAACAGTGAAGGAGGCATCCTGAAACATCATTCCTGATCCTAGTTGGAAAATAATCTCTTGAACTAGGTGGGGCCCACATAGGTGATTTTTGGCGTAAAGTCTATTTTTAGACATGTCGATCATATTCTATGAGTTGCAGGATGTTATTTGTGGATGGTTGATCAAGTTGGAAAAATAGATGGACTTCTATTTTTAGACATATTAGGCGGAGTCTATTTTTAGATTGCCAGTCTAAAAATAGATATGTCGAATATTATTAGCTCTTAATAATATTTGGACTCTAAACATTATCTTATTCTCTTGGATCACTTCAGTTAAGTGCACAGATGTGGCACAGGAGCTGAAAAAATGAATTACGCTATTCTCGAGGGTTTACTGGAGCTAATGCATGGAGGACTTCAGTTAGAACTCATGTGATAGAGTTTGATGGATTTGTAGAAGTAGTTGGTGGAGTTGTGTTCAGTTTAACTTAGACATAGTTGAGCTAGTTGTATCTAGTCTAACTGATTGATACAATAGTGAGAGTGGTGTGAATTAATTATTTAATTAATTCAATAAATAATAACTCATTAATCAACTGAACAATACATCAGTTAACTACAATGCATGGCAGTTTTAGTGGAGACCCAGTGGAGAGATAGATGAAAGGGAAAGATGGACTATCTGTTGTGACTATAGTGATGCATGAATTATACATTGGAGTTGCCAATGATAATCATGTAGTCAATGAGAGTGGGAATACATTGAATTGGTCTTTGTAATCAGCTTGGATTGCGTAGTGGAG
>JAXQQM020083146.1:0-27093 GCA_034641835.2 Pinus albicaulis
AAAAAACACTTTTATAATAAGCTCCTTTTAAAAAACGTATTATAATTTCTCCACTTCTAAAATCCTTTTAATTATTTTCAAAACCTCATTTTGAGAAACGTTTAAAAAAAAATCCAACGTGCAAAAAAATGTTGATACAAATATTATTTAAGAAATATGATACGTACTCTTTTTAATAAAACAAATGTCCTCATGAACCGAATTAGTTTTGCACTAACATGCCTATATAACTAGTGCACTAGCGTTACCATAGCGTTACCAATGCTCTCCTTGATAGGGAAAACTCATGTTAGCGAGATAACAGTCCCAACGACCAAGGATGCAGGCGTTACTGAAAAGAACAGTACGTTTACCACTCTTAACGTCGTTGCTACTACTACCCACCAACGTTATAACACCTTCAGTATAACATGACAGATGCTTTATATCTTAAAAAGGTGACAAAAAAAATGTTCTCCTCTCACACCTGGGTTATTGTTGATCTGTCTTCCATGGCTCTTTGAAACCTTGCTCAGATGTCAATTTGTTGGAAAGAAAAAAATATTAAAAACATAAATAACATAAATAATTCACAAACACAATAACATGGGAGTTGTGGATCTTCTATTGATCACACAAATTTGAATTATTAAAATGAACTCTATGAAAGGTATTTAAACCCAAATAATTCACAAACATAATAACATAGTAGTTGTTGCTTTTCTATTGATCACACAAGCTTAAATTTATTACAACGAAATTGGTGAAGAGTATTTAAACCTTTACTAATAACGGATCACCTAATATTACTTTACATGCACACACTTAATAAATTGATTTACAAGTGAAGTCCACTTGACTCAACGATTACTTAACTGACTCTCTAAATATAGAAAAGTATTTATCTTATTTTAAGACATTCAACATGTCTGTTTCTTGAATTTTCTATTACATTTCATTTTGATGTGATGTATTTTATTGTTGACAGTTTTCTAAGATATTCAAGACAGTGATAGCGATGAATGTGAGCAAGAAGAAAATTAGCTACGCTCCTAGACGCCCCAACATAATATATGCATGTGAGCGAGCAATAAATCGGCTATGCTCCTAGCCTCTCCAATATAACATACGCAGTCACACCCCGAACGATGTCGTTGGAGGCATTGGAGAGAAACGTAGGAGAAGAGGGGAGTGTGGATCTTATCACTGTGGCCCAGGGCCTTCATTTCTTCGACCTTAAAAGCTTTAATGGGAAAGTAAAGCATGTGTTTCAGAAGCCCCTTGGGGTGTTTGCAGCCTCGTGTCACAACAGAAAGGTGGTTTTGAACCGTAGCAGCGTCTACATGTTCCAGGATATGTATCGCACGTCTCACCCCTTTTGGATGGTCACACATTAACTGGTGGACAACAAATATGCAACAATCGACTTTCCCTTCCGCAACATTCCTCATGAGGTCACGTAATAAGCACATCAACAACTGCCATAAAGATTTCGACAATGAAAGAATTGGGGTTTGAGGGTTACCTGTCTTTGATCATACCATGGTTTTCTTATCAACTTGCTAATGACAAGTGAGTGGAGTGAAATCATTGCTCATTTGAAGGAAGCTTGGGGCATAATTGGTGAGGAGGTGAAGAGGGTGAGTTGGCTTGTGTTCCTCATAATAGGATTTGTGTCGCCCAATTCACCCGTATTTGATTTGAGTACATCTCTTAGCAGAGTTTTATCTTATTATCTCGTTCATGTATTCAATTTCATTCAGTCAAATGGCCAGAAAAAAATTATTAATATTAAATAAATGGAAAATATTTTTTAAATACGTTTTTAAATATACATTTTTGAATTTATGATGGTTTAAAGGATGGTGTCTCTATTAGTGGATGTTATGTTATTAGTATTAGTGGATTTTATGTTATTAGTCCTTGAGGAAATACTCTGGTTCATCATTATTAATTTTCTCGTTTATCATTGTTAATTGAGAATTGAGTAATATCATTTATAATTTGAAATAAGGCTTCTATGATCCATAGTTCGTATGAAGATATCTTTAGGTAAAAATCACATATCAAATAATTTCGCTGACTAGTTTCAAACCAGCTAGTGTGGTTCATCATGAGAACCAATGAGAAAACAGATCAAAGCATTCCACTATAAAAAGATGAGGAGATGTGTTAACTTGTCATTGGATGGAAAACAACTAGTTTGATCCAAGAGAAGGGAAAGTCAAAGAACGGAAGTTAAATTATTTATAAATATTTTAATATATAATATTATTTAAAGAATATTTGTATTTAACTGGAGTTATTAATTTCAATTTCATATTTTATTATAAAAAAAAATGTTATTAAATTGGCTCAATTATAATAAGAAGGTAGAACCTAATAAAATTAAAGGAAGGGAGGGTTTTTCGAAAAAGGCACCAACGCTTAGGAGTATAGGGTAGGGATCCAACTCCTGCTAAGACTCCAACCATCATCCCTATTCCGGTTGATATGCCTTTTCTCAATTTCTAAAGCCTCATTTAGCTTACGGTGATGAAAATGGTCAACATTGGCAAGAACTTTAGCTTCTTCAATATAGATGTGATGGTTAGTCTTTTCTTTATGTTGGGCTAAACAAGAGGAGTGAGATCTTTCATGTTTAATGTTGACAGCATGTTCATAGATCCTTTCGATCTCACCAATGTAAGGAGTTCCACAAGACCAAGGAATTATGTAAACTCCTTTTTTATCCTTGGGATCTACAGGGTCCTTAACATATTTAGAGAGGTCCAAATAGTGTGAAGAGTTTTAAAAGTTGAGGAAATGTTATGTTTCTTAAGAATTATAGCAATGTTGTCTGTGGTCCCTTGGATAAACGAAAGGTGAACCCCAGAGGAACAATCCTTATGATCTTTTTTATTTTTTTTAGGGCCTTTCTTAGCCTTAAGAAAGGATTTGTGGCCTTGAATTTTTACAAAAAACATTAAGGAGGTGAGATTTCTCTTCATTAAAATGAGAATCATCAGAAACTTTGAAGGCTTTAGTTTCCAAGGCGTTGAGAACACAAATTTTTTTAGCCTAGAAATGATGGGAAGACGCATGAAGATATTTCTCCATGTGTGTCTTCTTATGAAAGACTTTATGGGAGAAAGAACCATCATCCTTCTTTGAAATGAGAATGTCGAGGAAGAGAAATGTTCCATCAACTTCACTTTCCATAGTGAATTTAATGGAACTAGACTGGTTGTTAAGATGATAGAAAAAAATATTCAACTTCTCTTCTCCATAGGGCAAAACGACACAAGTTTCATCCATAAATATTTTCCACAATTTCGGTTGTAAAAGGGCAGAGGATAGGGCTTTAGACTCAAAATATTCCATAATGAGATTATCCACCATCGAGGATAAAGGGGAACCTATAGCAACACCACAAGTTTCCTATTAGAAAACACCTTCAAAGAAAAAGAACATGGAGGAAAGACAAATTTCTACAATATGGGAAGTGTCGAGATGACATTAATAACAACTTTAATGGGGATGCTAGTGTATAATGATCACCAGTTTATCGTCACGATCCATTCTAATGCCCTTTAGCTCACTAATAAAGGAATAAGAATCTTTGGCAAAGGAATAATAATGTTTTAATGATCACCATTTATAATTTTTAATTTGGAAAAATAGAAGCTTTTAAAATTTATTAATACAATTTATAATATTTAATTTTGAAAAATAAACTATTTTTTTCAATATTATTAAAAAACAAAATTAAAACAATTAATTATACCACTACTTGCACTTTTTATTCTAGCTTTTGCACCATATTATACTATGTGAATGAACCATATTTTATGATATAATTAATGGATATGGATGCAATATTTACACAATTTTTAGGTATTTGTGCCTTGATTTTTTATTTTTAATCTTTAAATAATTAATACTCAAGTAAATAATATATTTATCATTAATTATTTCCTTGCAATATTTGTTATTATATGATATTACAATTGTGAAATTTAATTTGGAATTTTTGACAATTTAATTTTTCCAAATTTTTTTCATTTTCAATTTCTTTTTATAAAAATTGAACCAATTTTTAAAACTAAATCTCACATAAACTAACTACCCGAGTATAAATGTTTGAATTTATGGTTTATAGAAATACAGTTTTAACTATTATATGTATTTATATTAAAATAGATAACATAGAAATTATTATGTCTTTGATATAATTTATTAAAAAACTTTTAGCATCATTTAATGAAAACAGAGTTTTTAACCAAAGTAGTAAAGGAGTAAAGTTTTATCATAATTTTTTGGGTTGATGACTAAACAAAGAATAGTGTTTTATAAAATCATATATTAATACATATGAATAACACATGACAACTCTTCTTTTACACATCTGTTACAGCTTTCAACCTAATTTTCAAAATCTCATTCTTGAGTTGCCTAATCGCATTGGTAGCCTCTAAATCTCCCTCATGACATGATTGAACGTACAATTTACTCATTGAATCTCCGTCTATAACCATCAACGTTCTCACCATGCTCATGCATTGAATTAACTAATTGATCCACCAACTTCTTGACATTAGTCGCATGATCCTTCATTTTGGGATTTTTTAGGTCACCCTCTTTATCACTTCCTCCTTGCTACATACTGGCCATGGGTGCTCACAAAATTTTCACAACAACAATCTTGACCCGGTTGACTACTTGCCTTCTAGTGATCTCCAAAGTTTTCTAGGATATCACAACTTGACTATAACAATGTGTCACCATTTTTGTAAAAATAAAAATATGATCTTGCTTTGGTATCACCTATCATGATCCTAGACCCTAGGATGAGCCACATAGATTATGGCTGTAAAAATATCTAATATTTTCTAGGATATTACAACTTGGCTATAACAACGTGTCACCATTCCTACGCTATTGCTTTGGTACCACCTATCATAACCCTAAGACACTAAGATGAACCACATAGATTATGGTTGTAAAAATATGGTATTGATTTGGTAACATGTGGCATGACCTGAGGACGAGCCACATAGATAATGGCAGAGCATAGACCTCTAGGCCTGTGCAACACCAATATGTTTCTTATAACAATTTACCCATTTTAGTTGTAGTAAACTTAAAATATGAATTTCTACTTTATTTTAAGTTGAGTTATTAGAAATTTTTAAAAATTAACTAAGAATTACATCAACAATACATTTATTCAAAAACTACAAGAGCCGAGCCAAGAAGAATCTAATATGTTTTTATATAACAATGGAAAAATGCCTTATATCATTGAGACTTAGAAAGATCGTTTGAAAGTTAGGGAATAGAGTAATGTATTTTTTTATTAATGTATTTTTTATTAGTTAAATCAATTCACTTGAGATTTTTTTTTACCATTTTTCTCTTACCTGATATTTGTGTATTATATGATTATATATAGTCGTAGTTTAACTAGACTAATTTTTCGCTTTGAAAATCATGGAAACTCTAGTAAGATTTTAAGAAAATACATTATAATCGTCAAATTTTAATATTTTGGGCTCTTTAGAGATTTTTGATGGTGTTGAATTCATTTTCATTATCAAAATCATGATTCAAACATTGTTACTGTAAGATTTCTTAATTCTTTTTGGCCCAAATTCCAGCCAATTTTGACTGTCCTAATAATTCCTTAGTCTCATTAGAAAACTCCTTACATCTATATCTGACATACGTGCACCATCTATATCTGACATACGTGCACCATAAAATCACGTCTATGCCTGACATTTGTACACCATATGAACTCACATTTTACAGTTGAATTCACATTTTCTGCCTCTTGTTTGGCATGACATTTCTGCATCATATTTGTGTGAATTTTTTTGGATGATGTAATAATCCAAAACCGTGGAATATTCTAAATTTATTTTTAGGTGAATAGGTCTTTATTTTTTTTTAATAAGTTTTTTTTAATAAGTTCACCTCAGGTTTTTAGTCTACCATTTTCCTCTAAACTTGATATTTGAGTATTATACAACTTATTAGGGTTAATTATTGAATTGAATATTGTTCAACTTATTCTCACTAACATTACAATTTTTCCAAATCTAAAATTAGTTTACATTAAGAATTAAGAGTATATATATTATAAAGTATACAATTGAATCTTATTTTTATCTTTTGTGTTCATTTCTTAATAACTCATATAAATTTAAATGCAATTTAACTATTTAAAGTTTTTAATTTAATTGTATTATATAATTTTTTACATTATAATTATTTATTATTTAATTTATAATTTTAATTTAATTTATAATTTTAATATATAAATAAATAATTTTTTGTTAAAATTTTAAAATATTTAACAAATTTGAAAAAAATTGCAAACCAAAATATACAAATACCAAATTACCTATTAAAATGAGAAATTCCATCTTTTTAGTCAATTCAATTCAAAAATCTTATCTATTCTCAAAATTGCAATTTCTAAAATGAATGAGTTGTAAGGACAAATTCCTTCTCTGAATATGGACGAATAAATGCCCCTAATAATTGAATGATTATTTATCCATGGTTAAAAGGTGCACAGAAGTGTTGTACTAACTGTCAAATCAGTAAAAGCGAGTCAGAATTAATGGAAGTGAAATCTATAATATTAAAGGCCAGTTTTTTATCTGCCATTTAATATAATATGATATATATTGCTTACTGTTAAATTTAAACAAACTTCAGTGAATAATATATGTTACACCACATTAAATAGAAAATAACCCAAAAAATAAATTTTGCAAGAGTCTTAACCACAAGGCCAGCTCATGGAATACCAAACTCCACTGCCCTCTCATCAGTTACGGTTGGGCCGTTAAAAAAATCCTAACCTTTGGATGTAACAATCTTGTACCTTCAATTTTGATAAACATTTTTGAATAGATGACATTCCTTATATTTAAATTGCAGATAATATTGTATTTCGTTTATAGAATTTTGTTGAGGTGGTAATATTGTAGATGTTGAGATGGTAGATAATTTTTGTTAATTAAAAAAAAAATTTGAATTAAAATAAGAAAAATCAACTTTAAACTTAATAATTTAGGGTAAATTTTAATTTTTTATTTATGTATATTATTAATATAATTTTATGGAATTTAAATTCGTATTATTTACTTAATATTTTGGATAATTTTAAAAACTTTATTAAAAAATATAAATATTTATTAACATAACTATAAATAATTTTGAGTTTGTTTAATGATTTATTTTCAAATAATTAAATATTTAATTAAATTAATTTGACTTATAGATTAAAAATTATATTATATTATTGCAAAATTAAATTTGATTTTAATTTAATTGTAAAATTTTTTATTATAATATTAACTATATTTCTAATGAATTAAATGGGTTTCAAATCTCAACTTCAATAAAAAAACAATTTTTGATTTATGGTAAGGAATTTTCAAAACTATTTAATTTGGATTAAAAAAAATTGTTTTGTGGATTAGATTTGTTTGATTGAAAATTAAAAATATTTAATTTGTCTTATTTTTTTTTTGGGTTACTTGTTATGTTTTTTGGTTTATTATTAAATAATTATGAAAATATAAATCCTAGGTAAATGATTTCCAAATGATGTCTATTAGTGTTGCCTATACATAATTGTAAGCAATAAGGGTGTCTTTGCTTATGAGTGGAAATATGTTCCACTTACCTTTGAAGTCACAAATTATTTTGTTGGTAGTGTAAAGCATTAGGTGAGTACCATACTAGAGAGTTCATAGAAAACTCCATACATTTAGGGTCCGTAAGATGTACTAGAAATTTAAAAAAGTCATTGGTCACAATATAAGAACCATCATTTGAATAACTGCCACATTTTGTATCATAGATGAAAGGAAGATCTCATTTCTAATTGCTAAGAATAGTGTGCATATAGGACTACCACATGTTTAATATATATAGACAAACTATGGGACTCCATGGAGGTTTTTGAATTACTTTACAAATATATATGTAGAATGCTATGCACTATGAAAGAACTTATGGCAACTTTTTGTGTCACATTAAGAAAAAATCTCTTTAAGAAAACAATGTCACCCAAAACCTAATATTGAAGCAACCAAAATGCAACAATAGTAGGATTCTTCTAATTTGTAATCCTTTGAGCCAAGTTCAACTTGATAGAATGAGACAAAAGTAATTCGTACATATTGTTTCCTCTTAGTAGAAATTTCTTAGTCTAGAAAATCAATATTTCTTTCCAATATTTTAAAATCTTTTATAGGGAAAATAAGTGGTAAATTATATTTCAATTAATTTTTATCATCTTAATATTTCAATTATTATTTTAATTGTATATTATCAACTTAATACAAATAAACTAAATGACCTAAATCTAAATAATTATTATTTCAAACTAAAATACAACTTTTTCAATTTAACAATCTTATAAACTTCCCTTTAACTATTTAAAAAAAAAATTAAAAAAAAACTTTGAAGTGACGAGGCTCTTGATCAACCTTATATGTTGAGTTACTGAACATGTGATTAATTAACACTTCGGACAATTGGACAAGGCCCAAACTTGTGTCGCGAACAAGAGTGACGTAGAAACACCTGAGCTGCTTATCTCCACTGCAGATTCAGTTATCCAACTGTGGTACTGGTGCTGATTATCGCGATTGCAGATTCCGGCATCTAACGTTCGTGAACTGGTGGTTTCTTTGTTCATATCCATTACATACGGAGAATATTCAATCTAGATGATGGAAAACCAAATGACGACGTAACATGTCATTGCCACTATTTTAAAATGGATTCTCATAGTGCTGCCCATCTCTCGCACATATGGACACGCTTAGGCGATTTCTGCAGTCGCAAATGTATATATTTTAATTAGTCAAATTCTGCTGGGCTTGAGTTGGTCGGTGCAACCGACTGGAGGTAAAAGACCATGCAACGTTTAAAGCGCAGCCGACATTCGAAGCGTACTGGAGACCAAGTTCTACAGGAAAACCTCGAAGGTGAGTTCAGAACCCAGAGCAGAAATCTGGGAAGGCACACTACTATATTCTATATTTTGAATCAAGGAAATTACACACATATTTATACAAACAAAAGTCTCAAGATAGGAATTCTATCTTAGACGTACAGTAGTGTGGTTGAGAGATTCTCTCAACCACACACTAAACTAGGAGAAAACTATATTCTAGCTAATTCCTATTATGTAGGAACAAACTCCTCAAATGGAGAATTACAACCATAGACAAGTAGGAATTAATTATTTCTAACTCCCCCCCTTAATGACTACTTGTCATGATAGTGATTCACAAAGTCTCGTTGTGGTCAAACATAAAAAAGAATATGTCAACGTCCATATAAAAGAGCAACCATCCACCGGAATGCATGGGTACCAACCGCTGCAACCGCTAGTCCTGTAGGATGTCCTTCGCATACATGATTCTGTCGACCATTATCACTGCATATATGTACCTACAAATCCACCACCATCAGGCGAATTGCATGTGCAGAACCTCCAAAAACACAATCTGCCTCTCTCGGACAGATCCGCAACTTCTCCGATCTGCTTCTCCGCAAATCGTCAAACGAAGTTGAGGCTTCCCGCGGATCTTCCAATCTGCCTCTCCCGGATAGGTCCGCAACTTCTCCGATCTGCTTCTCCGCAAATCGTCAAACGAAGATGAGGCTTCCCGCGGACCCCCATGAAGTTGAGTTGGTGTCTTCCTGAATAAAAAATCGTGCGCTTCCGCGCCATTCCCGTGATTTGGCGCATTGGCACGAGTATGTACTGAACAGTCGCGCCAATTGTACTTCTCAGCACAACTGTCAGCTAAGAAAGCACACCAACCCCCTTCTTCTCAGAGAATGATGAATCATCTGAGACTGAGCCAGGTGTTACTGCAGTCCACCTGCTCCTACGAGCACAAAGCTCCCGTGTACACGTTAGCCACTCAGGCAATATGCCACCACCGGGCAAGTCCGATCTGCCACCACCGGGCAAATCCGCCAACTTCAATATGCCACCACCGGGCAAGTCCAATCTGCCACCACCAGGCAAATCCGAAACTTAAATGTGCCACCACCGGGCAAATCCTGTAGCCACTAAGGCTCTGTATGTGGTTTCTGGCTCACCACAAACCATCACTTTACAGTGACAAAAGATGGTTTCAGGCTGACCATAAACCATTACAAAGTGGTTTTAAGATCACCACGAACTTTCAAATACCTTTAAAAGGCTTACATTTCATACTTCAACATTTTGGAGTTTCTGGGTACATACAATGACCATTACAACAACTGGACTTGCTTATAACATGCTAGGGAGTCTATTCCACAAACCACACTAACTCAAACAAACATCTATTTTGTTGTCCACCATAAACGTTGTCGCTGCTTCATTTACCTCATCTGTTCATTGTTCACATCTTGGGCATCCTTGTCTGTTCAAATAACTTCTTGGAACTCCATGCTTAACCTGTCATTCGTTAGAGTTGCAAATTCTAACAAAACAACTTTGCCTACATTGAGTTAGCTAGGCTCAATAATGGTCAATAATATTTATACATGATTCCAAGAAAATACAACATAAACTCTTCAAATTTAATTTCTCTATCTCTGCCCATAGATGATTATTTCCCAAGCATACTAGTAACCATTCCAATGATACCTGTGAGGGGTCCACTGATAAAGAAACCGAAACATAGGCACTCACAGCCACATGAAGAGAACACAATTTTCCCTTCAAGAACAATAATCCAGGACTCCATGGTCGAATCCTCCGTCGCGTTTCAGTATCCACTCCCGTGATCACACCAGGCACACACAAACGCGATCATCATGCAAATCCAACCACTACTCTTTGATGCCATTTTCATTGTCATGTCTTCATCGTATCAGGTAGTAGAATATTCCTGCAAATAAATTTGTCTATTGTTGGACCGGGCAATTCCAACAAAGACTAACAGTCGTGAAAATAGTTGCCCAAACTAAATGTCACAACATTTAATTCTTTTAACCAGATTTACATAAATGCATTTACATGTTAAGTTGACAGGTTCTCAACATGAAAGCAGAATAACTTATGAAGACAATTGATTTCATCAAAGGAGATATGTTGAAATTTTTAGTTTCATCTTTACCCAATATAGAAACATAATCACATCAAGGCTTCCACACCTCTTCTGACACCTGCAGAAGACCCAAAAAACCTCCATACATAGACTTCATCGGTCCACAACATTGGAAATCCAATCTTCTTCCGCTTGCAACTCGACACAAACTTTACAAGCAATTATGGATTTGTTTTTAATATGCCCAAGCCTAAACTATTTACTTCAATTACTTTATACTTAGCTGGAATTTTTGCAGAATTTTGCTTTGAACCAACCCGTCGCCCTGCATGACTTGTAGCTACACCACCATTATTTGAAGGTCGACTATCATATATTGTGAACTTGGTTCCAAAACGAGTACTTGTTGGAAACCACATGAATATAATCTGCTACGAAGCGCTGTAAGGGCTTGAGATCATATGAATAGGGCTTGTAAATGTAGGTCACCATCAGGGTTACGTTGAAGGGAAGAAAATAAAGATGGGCATCCTCTGGATTCGATGTCAGGAACCGACTCCCCAGTTCAAGCTCATCAATGAACCTGCCTTCCGTCGTATAGATATTCTTACACGGCCCAATGTGTACCAGAGGCGGTTCCCCATCTCGGTATAAAAAGATCTTGAAACGCTTCCACATTTCCCGATAACTCTGATGAAAGGCAGGGGCATTTTTGTAGATTTCACTGGTGGGGTTGTAACCACCCGGCTCCCCTTTCTGTTCCCCATGCAAAATCGCTCTCCTTATTGAAGCCCGGGCGCGCCTCAGGTCGATTTCCCCCTTTGGAATACCACGTATTTCTTGGTTTTGCTTCTGCTCCTCATTGACAGGGCTTCTGTTATGAGGAACTACAACAGATGAATCCACCAAGGAAGAACCAGGCGAGGGCAATCCATAATTCGATATTGCATGAGATTGTGACGAAATATGTGATAACAACAGATTAACATGATATGTGTCAAAGATGGAAAAACTGGCGATGATTAATACCAGAGCCAGGGCGAGACTCCAACTAATTTTGTGCACTCCCTCCATAACAGCCAACACAAACCACAACGTTCCTCCGTGCAGGCCAGGTGATCTCGCTGCCCTCCATAAGCAGGTGATTGTGGCTCCCTCAGTTGAAGCCGTTTTCCATTCATTTTTATATCTGTTCATCATCTGTCATTTCCACTTGCAATTTTCCTTCACATCACCAACAGCAGGAGGCGCATAACAAGAGCCTGCTCTAGTCCGCATCCTCCATTGCAAAATAAAATCGATTACAGAACCAAACCCTCGTAAAATTCCACAAATCCAATGAAAATAAAAACAATTGAAGAACCCAACACTCGCAATATTCAACAAATCCAACGAACAGAAAAAACAATTGCAGAATCAAACCCCCATAAAATTTCTCACATCCAAATTCCAACCTTTCTACAAATCCTTCTGCATACAATCTGCTGCAGGGTCTTGGTTAGCTGAATACGCATGCGCCCTTGACCTATTGTGACCTGGTCTTTAACAGGTGGGGATCGATCCGCAAGTTTATTGACCAGAACTGTTTTGAAACTCTAGCTCTCGCCTTAAATTTTGATCCAATATCTTATCCACAAGCTTCATATCACTATACTCATCCTTCACATTGAAAATATCTGCAGTTATCTCAACCAAAACACTCTCGAGCTCACCTTTGTTCCACTCTGCAAAGGTCTCGGACAGCTCCTAAAGATCCACGGCAGCGCCAATCACCGTTACGATCACTAAAACCACTAGAAATAAACCTAAGCAGTGACAGCTTTTGCTACAGCAGGGTCCTTCAATCCTTCTACACAGATGATATTTAATCTGGTAAGCTCCTGGCGATGTTGATGCGGCGAAGGAGTCCACACGAAATGGGATCCCTCGCAAGTGACATCACACCTC
This sequence comes from Pinus albicaulis, assembly GCA_034641835.2. Lineage (NCBI taxonomy): Eukaryota > Viridiplantae > Streptophyta > Pinopsida > Pinales > Pinaceae > Pinus > Pinus albicaulis. The sequence goes on from JAXQQM020083146.1 coordinate 12,990, forward strand.
CCACTCTTGTCACGACTTCCAGCAATCTGCTTCAATTCTATGGCAGCGCTTCCAAATTGCTACAGCATCACACCAAGCTCGATGGACAAACAAAAATTTTTTTAATAGAGCTATACAAACGCAGTAATTTATTTCTCTATGCCCAGGAAGGGCCAGAGGCTCTTACGGGCTCTGAAGCTTTGATACCAAGATAAAATAGCACACAGCAAACTCTAATGAAATTCTATATTATGAATCAAGGAATTTACACACATATTTATACAAGCAAAAGTCTCAAGATAGGAATTCTATCTTAGACGTACAGTAGTGTGGTTGAGAGATTCTCTCAACCACACACTAAACTAGGAGAAACTATATTCTAGCTAATTCCTATTATGTAGGAACAAACTCCTAAAATGGAGAATTACAACCATAGGCAAGTAGGAATTAATTTTTTCTAACCGAACCATGTATTGATATTAAAAACAATAACTGTTGAATGCTCATCAAATGCCATGCCGACCTCGTGGTGGCTTTTTATCAACAAACAAATAAGGAATTGACTCTCCATCAAATTGTCATTCTATATATATATTCATTTGTACTTACAAATACTTTTTTAAAATGTGGCTGTGGTTTTTTTTAAATGTGGTTGTGGTTTAGATGTGGCAGCTATATTCACAAGAAAATTTGGACAAATTATCCTAAATAAATTTACTAATTATCAAATTAATAAGGTTTAATTTAAAGGTGTCGAAGAAGAAGAAATTATTTTAACTAGACTAAAGATAGCTTATAGTACAAATTGTTTCTCTATCTGGCTTTTGAATTCTATCTTTTTTCTGTGAATTTTCACAATAAAATCTACTAGCCTGTCCAGAAAGCCCTTGCTGAAAAGAATATCCCAAGAGCTAGCTGCCAAAGTATCTGCATAACTTTCCGTGTTGTCTTTGAACGCCTCACATTCTAAAATGAAATGCTTTTCTGTTTCCACTTTTACAAAAGAGCAAAAAATACTTACTCTTTCCTCCCACACTTCTTTTGGCCTTTTCCAGCGCTCTATTTCACAACGTAATTGATGCCAACAAATTAATCCTTAATTGAGCTACAAGAAATTTGGCTCTCCAAGAAATATAGTTAAATTTTTCAATATAATACTTTTTCTTTTCCCTTAATTTATTCTCCCATATATCTTTATGAAACTTACCCATAAAAAAATCTTTTACTTCGTTACTATTTATGAAACACATGTTCAAACAATTGCCTGATTTGCTAAATCATTCATTATTTTACAGCATCGAAATATTCTTGTACACAATATATCATTAACCATAACATTAGCCTCTGCCCACCCATCTATAATGCATGACTACTTAAAAACAGTTCTTACTAACCCTTTTTTTATATAAATTACGTGGCCTCACGCATGTTTTACTATTCTCCATCGCTCTTTGTCGGCACACAGTTACCGTTTTATGTTGTTTCTGGTTTACTTTCCGCAATCTCGTGGTCAAAAAGGTGACTTCACTTTCTGCGACTCCCACACTGCCAAAACTATATATCTATTCATTTACCTTATCGTTTTAGACATTAAAGATTTTTCCAATTCCCTGTTCCCTACATATGGATAAGCCATCAACTTGATTTAGTGCAAAAATTATTCTAATTCTTGTTCCTGACATATGTATAAGCCATTAGCTTAATTTAATGCAAGTTATGTTACATCTTCATTTCACCTTTTATTTAATGCCACTCGTAAAGTCATCGAAAGCCGCCACCATTAATAATTATATTAATAAATTAAGGTTATAATAGATTACAAACATTTTAAGCTCTACTTTTATAAACCGCGTTTAAATTGCCCACAAATGTTCCACCATATTCCTTTGGTTCATGAATCAAATTCTTAGTGTTAAAGCGATTTATTCTTTTAATTCTCATTGTTTATAATATTTAATGTTTATTGTTAAGCTGCAGAAAATTAAACAATAAATAAATGAAAAGAACGTATTAATCTTCATTATTGATAATCCTTACTCTTTATTTTTAACCACTTCCAAAACAAATACAATATTGTCATATCCCTTTACATAAGCCACCCTAAAACTCTCATAAAATGAGGGTTATTAAATAATTAAATATTATTAATTATTATATTGATATTAAATGAAGAATATTCTTGTAATTGTTGATTATAAGAATATTGGAAGAATTATTTCTTAATTATTTTATTTATAATAATTTATATTCTTCCATGGAAATAAATTATATTTACAAGTTGGTATATTTTATGAGTTTTAGAAATAATAAGTAATAGATTTGGAAAAAGTATGGATAAGTGATATTTTTCTCATAAGGAAAAATAAAATCTACCTTTAAAAATAAAAGCATGAGGGATTTATGGAATGCTTTTTTGATTTAGGAAAAATCAGATTTATGGAGGCTTTATGGATTGCTTTTGTGATTTAGAAAAGCTGGAATGCTTTTATGATTTAGAAAATATGGAATTATTTTATGATTTAGAAAAAGCTGGAATACTTTTAGAATTTAGAAAAGCTTGAATGCTTTTATGAATTAGAAAAGATGGAATTCTTTTATGATTTAGAAAAAAATTGGAATACTTTTATGATTTATAAAATCTATTCCATTTTAATTAATTCTATTTTTTTTATTATAATCCCATGAGAGAAATAGAAGAGGGAAATGGGAGAATACATGGAGAATGGAGCCAAGGAAGAGGAGGAGAGTATTTCAAGCATGCATCAAGAGATGAGTAACCATATCCTTTGAAAATATCTTTGTTTGCATATGGACCATGATTATATAATGATTGAATTTATTTGCAATAAAAATTTCAGTGTATTAAAAGCTAGATCTACACTTACTTATGCATTATTTTGATAAAACCCCAGGGGGATCTTGTTTACAAGGCTGAGTAGTTCCAGATCTGGTATGGATCTGATGTTTCAGCGATATATCAGTTGTAGATCTGAATATTAACCTACATCAGCTGAAGCTCCTCATATAAAATGTTGTCAAGTCTTTCTGCAACTTTTCCAATTGTTTCTGCTATTATTTTTGAAGGATTCTTGCTCTTGCTTCAAGTAAATCCAATACTTCTACAAAGGAACTTGATTATAGATCTGATTTCTTGATGCCATACAATAACATGAGTCTAATGGCTGATTTCTAGTGTCTTCCAGCAGAAACTGCACAATTTCTAAAGGACGGTTTCTCTATTTACCAACTCTCTCCTTTAGCTGATTTTCAGCTAGTGTTGATTGTGGGAGATCTGTTAAAACCTCTAAACTCATTTATTTTTGCTGAAAATTTTCTTGAGGTCTGACACAGCCTAAAATAAGGGAACCGAGCCCTATTCTACGTTATTTTCACACTGGCTTTCTTATACAATGTCCTCCTTGAGCCTATGGCAGATTTTCCTAAGAGTGGAATTTCCAGCTTCTTCCTTGGTTGGTTTTTACTTCTCTTTTGGATGCATTGTTTAGATCTATAGATCTAAGGTTCCTAAGAGTAGAAAAATCTAAGAGGATTGTGTCATTCCCACACTTGCTCTGTTTCACCATTCTTCTATAGACAGAGTCTGGAATGGGCCAGGAAGCCTCTGGATTTCACCCTTCCTTGTGAAGGTGATGCATCTAGTAAATGCCCTGCCAGTCTATCTCTGGTTTAGATCTATTGGTGTAATTCCATATTGTTGTGATTCCATAGTGGAATATCTTAAGATATTCCCTACTGAGCCTATATTTTTCCATTTGGAACATTGCATAATTGTATGCAAGGAAATAATTATTGTGTTAAAACTCTTCAAAATGAATAGAAGATAAAAATATATCCTTGTATGCATTATTGGATTAGATTCTTAGAGAGGAAAAAGAGTAATCACATGCTTCATTATGTAATATTATTTAGAGAAACATATATGCTTGCATGCATGGGAAAAATATATTTTTGAGTATTAGATTTCTAGAGAAAAGGAAGATGCAATCACATAATATTTATTGTGTTAGCCTTCTTTTGGGAAAAATAATATGTATTTGTCCAACCTAAAGGGATTAGCTGTGGTATTAGCTTTATCTTGGGAGAATATTATGCATAGTTATTGATTATATATTTTGGATGAGAGGGAAATGTCACTTTGCATGCATGAAATGATAAGTGGTATGCGTTTGACCCTTGGAAAAGAAATGTGTTTATTTTTCCATGAAATATTTATTTGGTTTCTTTTGGAAAGAAATATATGTTTTACATGCAGGAAGAACAAGATATGTTATTACATGCACAAAAATATAACTTGTATGTTAACTTTGTTTGAAATAGAGTTGGCATTGTTATACATAGTAACCATTATGAATAGATCTTGGGTGGAAAATATGTTTTTGGAAAAGAAGATGTATTCACATGCGTAAGTATAACATCTATTGCATTAATCCATATTGAAAAGAAAACATACGAGTAGGCAAAAAGAGAAATTGCTTGTTGGGATAGTTATCTTGAAAATATTGTTATGCATTTGCATGCACAGTATTATTATATAGTATGTTAGCTTTCTTTTGGAAATAATAGGAAATTGCATGCAAGATTTTATTAGTGTTTGGTGGAAAGAGGATGCTTGATATTGATTTATTTGTTACTAATGCATGTGAAATGATGTTAAATAAGGAAACCAATGTCAATGTGGTTATGTTTTATAAATGCATACAAATATTTGTTGAAGTGTCACAAATAGAGATTGATTATTGGTTTATTAATATTTTATCTAATCATGATATCAAGTGTGTTGACGACAGAAATGGCAGGAAAGACGGATGACTTGAGAAAAGGAAATTTCAAGTTTAACATTGTGGAAGATAAAGAGTTGTTAGTCCATGCAGGTTTAGTAGTTCCAATTGCACAATGATCCCCTGAAGGAAACAGTCTGAATACAAAGACAGAGATTGATGATTTGTGGGTAAATGGTATCATGATGATTGTAATAACTTATAGCTAGTTATGTTTCGTTTAAGATTATTTTTATATGTAAATTTTATTACAATGGTCAAGGGATGGACTCCCTTATAACCATTGAGTGAGGGGTGACAAACCTCACGAGCGTTTAATAATAAAATTAAACGTTTGTCGGTTTTCACCCTACGGGGTTTCCAGGGTATATCGGTGTCTATTTATGTGATTGTTAATTGTGTCATTTTGATGATGTTAATTTCTTTCATGATATGACGTTGATATTATCAATTAGGTGATCTACTAATTGAATTAAAATGATCATGGGATTGATGCATAGTTATAGCAGGAAATTTAAGTTAATATGCTACAACAAGAACAATTAAGGGTTGTGTAACTCACTATGATTTTTGCTAAATATTTCTCTAAGTGATGATAATGGGTATTTAAATGGTTAATGCAGAAATAAATAAAGAAATTTATAAGGTTGCACTTTCGTAAATGTTGAAAAAAATTTCTAACTCCGTGCATTTTTCCTGCGAGGTTATCGGGGTATGTTACAATATATACAATAAATAAATGAAAAAATAAATAAAACCCCGTCTTGGATAATGAAATTTGAGGTTGAGGGTTTCATCCTGCCTATGCGAGTTTCATATGGCTTTTACGTTTACTCCACTTGACACTTCCATCTAAGCATTACCATAAAAAAAAAATTACTACACCAAGTAAGTAAAAAAAACTATACAATAAAACTATATATCTTTACACATTGCATCACATGACCTTACTACAATATTATATATTGCTAAGGTAAGTTAATGAGTGCTTATTCATTAAATTATCTTTATGCAAATCATCGTAAACTTTAATATTGTTCCTCAAACTTCACGTGCACTCGTACATTGAATGTGATTATAAAATCAATTGTCATAACTCATTTGCACTTTGCTCTTCGACATCCAACCTTACCTGGTTATTCGTCAACCTAAGACTCGTTGGAAACTTATTGAATGGTTGTTTGCTAATACTTGTTGGTCACTAAGGCTATAGGGGTTAAATGATGGTTGTCGATCTCCATAACCTAGATCCAACGGTGGAGAACAATCTGGAAGGGATTAAGGTAACTAACCCTACCCCATATGTTCCTTGAGCTTCTCATTTTCCTCTACCATCTGGTTGTGCAGCTCTGCAACACCTCGGTGTTTTCCTTTCGGGCAATGAGTGTTTCACCCTTCTCAGGTTTATAAATGTTAGCTTAGCTCCACTTATTTGTTTCGCACCCTGGTTAAGCATTGCTAATCTCTGGATTTCTTTACTCTTGTTGCGGGTGCAAAAGCTTTGCTTGTGAATTCCATGCAAATGAGTTTTGTGCTTAACTTCTCTGCTTGTTAGGCTCCTCCACCAAGCTTATCGACCCTTCTTTTATACACGGGTAAACCGTCAATTTGATTATCGTGTTCCTGAAAATCACAGGTTGATTATAAGGGCTTCTTGCGCTTCATATTCCTGACTTTCTTTATGCCATATTTATTTATAGCAGAATCTTACCTCCTCTTGACTACATTGAATAAAGATCGTTTTACTGCATTCTTCATTGTTTTCAGAAACTTCCATATCATTCTCTTCACATTCATCATCAGCTACTGTTACTTTCTTCAATTCTTTTATTCTAGCTGCTATTTTAATACTCACATCAATTTGTTCAATTGGCTTCTGAATCCATTCTTCAATGAACTTCAAATCTGCATCAAATTTATTAGTAGATTTGTTTTCATCTTTTGATCCCATGCTATTTTGAGTACCTTCATATTCAAAAACAATGTGAAAAACATCTTTATTATTCTCTTTAGTGAGAGCTTCTTGCTCTTCCTCTTCCTTCGCCTTCTTTCATGCTAAACACTATGTTGAAGCACACACATGGTGTATGAGGAAGAATAAACACACACACAAGAGACTCAACCCACAATGAAAGATAAGCGTGAGGCTTTCTTATTTTCCATTATACAAAGATGTACATTTATAATACAATGGTGTGACTCTTGGTTTCACATTCCAAGGTCACTTGGACTCCATTGTGACTTTTCGTATTCCACACCTACCCATGTAGGATTAGGTGTTCCAACATCCCCCCTTAATCCGAAGGGGTATGTGTGAGTCCAAGAAAAGAGTTGTAATACAAATTTGCAAAGTATACATGGCAGCACTTGGGCTGAATCAACTCTCTGAAATGTTGGAAAAAAGAGGTGGTTTTAGGATGACCACAAACACCGGAACGCAAAACTTGTTGCAGTTCCCGGAACTCTTCCAAAACTGGCAAGAAGCTAAAAGCTTCTGCTAGAGGAATTGTCCCTCAAAAAAGGGAGACCTTCAACCTAAAAGAAGGGAGGTCTACTACCTGTGGTGGTTTTAAGTTGTCCACCAACCAAAGATGATGGTTTTAGGTTATCCACCAACCGAAAATGATGGTTTTAGGTTATCCACCAACCAAAGATGATGGTTTTAGGTTATCCACCAACCGAAGGTATGCTCATGGGCATCCGTGTCTCTGGCTACATCTCCGAATCCGGAATGACGAATTGTGGCTCAGGCTCGCTTGAACTGCTGGCTACAACTCTGAACATGGAATGAGAGATTGTGGCTCAGGCTCGCTTGATCTGTCGTCGAAGCTTGTACATGACCACCATTTTCCCCCCTGTCAGGGACAAGGTGAGATGATGGCGAAAACTCAACTGCAAGTTTGCTCAATATTCGTGAGCAAGTTCTAACATGTGTCTTAAACATCTTCTTGGCTGCTGATGCCCATTGCCAAGAAGCGATCCATCCAAGATGAATCTTGGTTCTTGCAGGAGGCTTGTGTCTGAAGCATCTGTCTGAAGAATGAGTGTGCCGACCACAGTGTTTGCATGGATGAAGATCAAAACAGTGATCTTTCATATGGCCAACTCGATCACAGTGTTGGCATTTCTCAATCTGTTGTGGAAGTGGAACAGGATCTGGAACAGCTGCAGGTGAACTGTCATACATGAATCCGGCACTCTGAAATCTGATGGGCTTTGTGTAGTCTGGAATATGAAAGGTCACATCCTTGTCATATCCAAGACCAGTTCGGTGCTTGTTGTGGACAAGCGCTTCCCAAGGTCTGATGATGGGCTTAGGAAGTGCAGACTGAGATGCTGCATCTGCATGTACATCTGCTCTAGTACAAGGCACTGAATGTGGATCAACTGCAACTTTATCTTCTTTCTTCTGATGAGAGTCCTTCACAATCTTTTGAACAGAAACAGGTTCAGAATGGTGACTCTTTTGCTGAAGTTCATCTTGTTGGAGCTGAGATTCCAACTGCAAAAACTCAATCTTTTCATGTGCATCTTGCAAACAACTCTGAATGTTACAAAGAGCATCCTTGCTCATTTTTATCATGTCATCAACATTTGAATGAATGAGGTCATTCAACAACACTAATGCCTCATTGATTTTGGCCATTTTCAACAATTTAGGCTAAAAAATGAAAGGGTGTCGGCTTCAACCGAAAATGCACCCGTTTACAATGTGATTCAACAACAAATACAAATGACTCAAAAGAATTTCCAACTATGGAAATCTCAAAGTACAAAATCTGCTCCTCAAATGATGGAGGACAATCAACAATGACTTACATCAACAACTCAAATTCACTGATTCCAACTATGAATGAAGAGGAAAATTCCACCCACAATACAATGTCAATATAATATGATATCTCTGTAAAATATGTGCAGCTGAAAGCACTTGTGCAAGAATCTTTTTATGGCAGCTGAATTTTCCTTCAAAGAGTTGTTTTCAATGATGGCAAACTTGTCTTCAAATGTCAATTTCTTTAGAAAATCACCCTCACAAATCAATGCCACAAATCACAATGCAAATCTTCTCTTTTCACTATGTATACTGTCCATTTGCTTCACATGTCATTTTCTCTTCATTTCTGCTGTTCAAATTTTCTCTCTTTCCTCTCTCTCTCTGCTGTTTTTTTTTTTTTAATTAATTAAAAATTAATTAAAAAAAATGAGAATAATTAAAAATAAAAGGGAATGGGATTAATTAAAAGGGATGGGGGTAATTAAAAAAATGAAGAGGGAAATTTATATGGGGGTGGGGAGGGAATATTAAAAAAAGAGGATTAATAAGATATGGTAAAAGGGAATTTTTAATAATAAAAAATTAAAAGGGAAAAGTAATTTAAAAAGGAGTCGAATATTAAAAGAAGTGATTTAAAAAGGGGTCGAATAATTTATGGGAGGGGAATCGAATGGAAATGGGAAGGAGAATAATTTAATTAAAAAGGAGGGGAGTATTAATATAAAAGGAGGGGAAGGAGATTTATAAAAGATCGATTTTTAAAATTAGATGAAAGGGTAGTATAGTAAATGGGGTGGCGGCATTAATAAATGGGAGAGCCGTATTTGTTATGAGAGAAGAAGGGTTAAGTGTAGATAGGAAGTATTAATGATAAGGCCGAGTGTTGGATAGGCCGTGGAGAGGGTGGAAGGATCGAATGTGAGCGGGAGTGGGTGAGAAGGCCGTGGTAAGGCCGAGAGGGATGGGTAGGCTGTGTGGAGCAGCGTTGAGAGTAGAGTATTAAGCGTGGAGTGGAGCGAACGCTGTGAGGAAGAGAGGTATGGCTGGAGCTCTGTCAGGTGAGGCGAGGGTTAGTTGGTAGGGAGCGCTGTAAGGGAAATGGGGAGTAGTCTGTTCGTACTGCAGAGAGCGCTGAGGTTTTAATAATGGGCGATGTAGAGTGTGACAAGTAGCGCGTGAGAGCATTGAGGGCGGAGGGTAATGGCGTAGGGAAGGGGATTAGAGTAGAATAGGGGCATAGGGTGTGAGAGCTGTATGGTGAGGAATAGCGATAAGGTAGGTTGGGGAAGGCCGTAGGCCAAGAATGTTGCAGAAATTATTTATTTATTTTATTTTTTTAATTTAAAAACAAATAAGAGAGTAGGAGCAGAAATTTCAACAATGTAGCAGGAAATAATCTTTTTCTTTCAAAATAAAGAGAAAAATGCAGTCCTAAGCCCAAAATTTTTCAATGAAAACTTAGAAATCTTTTCCACTAATAGCTCAAGACCAGGAAAATGCAGATGATGAAATTTTCAAGAAAACTCTAATTCTTTCCATTAAAACCGTAAAACTTCTTCAAAAATTAAATTTAAACAATTTTCAGCAAATTCTTTCAAAATGGTGCAAGTAATTAAAAGGCAGAAATTGCGTAGAAAAATTGAGCGGTGAGAAAACCTTCAGAGGCACAATGCTGCCAATTTCCCCGAATGTGGCTCCTTCAAACCACCTCGAATGTCGCTCTTCTTCAAAACACCGAATGGCGGCAAAAATGTCTGCTACAGAAACTCTGATTGCTGCAAAAATGTCAAGAATTTTTGCAGATATGCACAAGCCATAAACACAAATGGCTCACTCAAGTTGGAGCAGGGCCAACAATCGCCCGCTCTGATACCATGTTAAACACCATGTTGAACACACACTATGGTGTATGAGGAAGAATAAACACACACACACAAGAGACTCAACACAATGAAGGATAAGCGTGAGGCTTTCTTATTTTCCATTATACAAAAATGTACATTTATAGTACAATGGTGTGACTCTTGGTTTCACATTCCAAGGTCACTTGGACTCCATTGTGACTTTTCGCATTCCACACCTACCCATGTAGGATTAGGTGTTCCAACATTTTTCAACTGTTTTACAAACCTCTGCTACTGCAGACATATTGTCTTCCACTTGGCTTCCAAACACAAGTAGGTTTCTCTCACCAAATAACAACATATCAATATGTTCTTTTTGTTGCATCATGTGCAACGACTCATCACCAATTAATGGTTCTTCATCAAATTTAACTTCAAGAATTCCAATTGTTAGATCCACCAAACAACTTTCTTCTCTATTGAAAGTTGTATCTAAACCAAACTTAGCTGTTGCTGCTTCTTCGCACACTGCTTCATGAGAATTTCCAACTATTTCATATCTTTCTGCTACAACGACAGCTTCAACCTTCAATGATTCATCAAACATGGAGTTTACAATATTACCATAATCAATCCTTCTTTCAAAAAGGAAACCACACATAACATCAAAATAATGTTCATCCACCCTATGGTGGGATATTCGAGTATGCATGTGCTTATTGTCAATTTCATTGCCAATTTCAACTTTACCAAAATCACCAACTACGACTGGATTCACCAATGCACATTTCACTTTGCAGTCATCATCCACATGTGTTTCATCACAATGGGATTCACCATATTCTGCACCATCCAAGTTACAGTGTAGTGATTGAGCATTGATATGCTGAAGCTCTGTTTCACATTCAGAGGCTTCAACTTCCCTCTTTGAAATCTGTGTTGCAACTTCTTCATCCATATGCTTGCTTGCATAATGGGTTTCAACATCATCTACACCATCCATGTTACGGTGGAGTGCTTGAGCTTTGATATGCTCTTGTTCTGTTTCACATACAGAGGCTTCAACTTCCCTCTTTGAAATCTATGTTGCATCTTCTTCATCCATATGCATGCATGTATAATGGGTTTCAGCAAGCTCTGTTTCACATACAGAGGCTTCAACTTGCCTCTTTGTAATCTCTTTTACATCTTCTTCACCCATATGCATGCATGCATAATGGGTTTCACCAAGGTTTTTTGACCTCCCAGAGTCTTGCACAAATAATATCAGATCTACGTCTAACATCTATGCATGTGACATATCCTGCTGCTGCATGTCACTACCCCTTGCACCAAATTCTGCTTCCGGAATCTTCCATGATTCCTTGGAATTTGTAGCTTTTTCTACTTTGCACATAACTGTTTCATCCGTTGCATGTTGAATGAAACTCAAAGCTAGGGAATCTTTTTCTTTTGCTAGACAACTCAGTTCTTCGGCTATGGCCTGAACCTCTTTAATCACGGAAACTATCTTTGCTTCTTCTTTTTTTATCCTTTTTCTTACTCTTCTTTAGTCGCGCTTTGCGACCTATGACTTCCGTCATAATTGCATGGATGCTTGCATGAGGCTATCTTCTATATCGCCCCCGAAAAAAATATGATTTTTAATATGAACCCCCGTAAAGCACAATATTCTCCAAACAACATGTCATGCTTGACAAAACACCAAAATATTGTTTGTGGACTATCGGAATTTGCAAAGCCCTAAATTTTGTTGCCAATAATAACCACAGAATATTCTATATGCACCTTGTTTTTTTTTAATAAAAAAAAATTTAAAAAAAAAATTATACCATGCACTTAACCCTTCTCAAATAACCTTTTAATAAAATCCCTTCAAACTCTTAATACCTCACTTTTCAAAAACCTTTCAATTTAAATCCTTTAAAATAATCCCTTTTAGTAATTCCAATATACCTTTCAAATCCTTTAAAAGTTAATACTCCTTTTTATCTTTACGTATACCAAGCACCATGCACCTTTTTTATTGTTTTCAAAAAACTTCTCTCGAAAACGTTTTTTAAACAAATCAAACCTTTAAAAAAGAAACTCCTTTGAAAAACATACGAAATATGATACATACTCTTTAAAAAAAAAAAAATCTAACACCTCGATTTGTGTTTACTGGTGTTATGTAATTTCTCACGAAAGTCCTTCTCACGTTGTCCCCCATTAATAATAAAACCTGACTCCGCACCCTCCGATGCAAGTAGACCTCCGCAATTTTTCTTAGGAGAAGTTACAGACCCTTCGCAGGTGATGCACTGAAAACGTGTGGACTTCCCCGTGATTTTATTTTTTCATTTTGACGGCCTTCTGCTCTTGGCATCCTTCTCTGGATCTGCTCACCCACAGATTTTCTGATCCTTCCTCAGCTCTGATACCATTCTGTTGGAAAGGCAGAGAGAAGAAACACACAATAACACAAGTATTTCACACACAAACCAATGGGTTTTCGCTCTTCAATTAATCTCAATCACTCTAAATCATAATCTAAATACAATAAACCTAGTGAAGGGTACTTAACCTAAATTGACATGCACACACTCTCACATAAATAAACTTGATCATCACTCACATAACTGACTCTCTAACTCACTCACCAAATATATCTATCACTCAACTCAATTGATTCACTTAACTGTTTTTCTAACAATGCATGCGGGAGGTAATTACATTTTTTAACACTCCCAATTAATTACAACTGCTAAAATAAAACATAACTCATAACTCAAACATTTCTGATGGTCTATGTCTCAGCTAGGCTTACAATGACTCAAAAATTTTGCAATATTTCATTTTCTTTTTCTCTACTTCCAAATTCTATATCCTCTAAATTGCTTCAAAATATATGAGAGTATATGTACAACACTCTGGGAGGCCAACATACATTGGTGGAACCCATTATGCACGCATGCATATGGATGAAGAATATGCAACAAATATTGCAAAGAGGGAAGTTGAAGCCTCTGTATGTGAAACAAATCTTGCTGAAACCCTTTATGCATGCATGCATATAGATGAAGAAGATGCAACAGAGATTTCAAAGAGAGAAGTTGAAGCCTCTATATGTGAAACAGAGCAAGAGCATATCAATGCTCAAGCACTGCACCGTAATGTGGATGGTGCACATGATGCTGAAACCGATTACGCAAGCAAGAATATGGATGAAGAAGTTGCAACACAGATTGTAAAGAGGGAAGTTGAAGCCTTTGTATGTGAAACAGAGCTTGAGCATATCAATGCTCAATCACTCCACTGTAACGTCGATGGTGAAGAAGATGGTTAATCCCACTGTGATGAAACACATGTGGATGATGGTTGTAAAGTGAAATGTGCATTGGTGAATCCAACCAGAGCTGGTGAGTTTGGTAAAGTTGAAATTGGCAATGAAATTGACAATAAGTACACGCATGCTCATATATCCCACCATAGGGTGGATGAACATTATTTTGATGTTATGTGTGGTTTCCTTTTTGAAACAAGGATTTATTATGGTAATATTGTAAACTCCATGTTTGATGAATCATTGAAGGTTGAAGCTGCCTTTGTAGCAGCAAGATATAAAACAATTGGAACTGCTCATGAAGCAGTGTGCGAACAAGCAGCAGCTAAGTTTGGCTTAGATACAGATATCAATAGAGAATAAAGTTGTTTGGTGGATC